>SRHC01001952.1:215287-230747 GCA_004794325.1 Pomacea maculata
CAACAACAACAACAACAACAACAACAACAACAACAACAACAACAACAGAGCTTCGTAGCGAAGTTATGATCCACGAGGGCGAGAACAGACGATAAAAGGGTGTGAGATGTGATCGATGAGAGAGGGATGATAACTTCATCTCTGTTCTCTGAGTTAGCTCCTTTATCCGATGAATCAAGTTTTACATGATTCTAGAGTGTTTCTATGATATATCAAAGCTTTCTTCTAGATGACTGTTGGAATTGCTTTAGTAAACTGTAAACAAAGGTAAGGACTAGCTTGTGGTAGATGTCAACACCCGGTGTGTGGATGTAGGGTGTAGGATGAATGCCGTGCGATGTTGACAAACATCTACTTTCAAACTTTTGTTTTGTAAACAAATAAACGTTGAACAAACAAGACATCGGATGGAAAAGTCGGACTGTGAGTCTCTGGTGGTTTGACACTATGGCGGGGTGTCCGATTGAAAGTTCCTTACGGGAACCATTCGTGATTATGTTCCAGGACCTTGCCTTGGTCTCATGCCTTTTGTTTTCTTTCTTTCGCTCCACAGCCTGGTTATTACTGACTGTTATGTACTGTTATGTCATATTGTCAGCTCCTTTCCTTTCATCAACAACACAGTTCTGTCGCTTTCTGTCAGTCAATTAAGTTAACCCTTTACAGATTTCTTGCCTGACTACAGACATAGTTTGACTGATTTCTCTGCTGCTCTGTGTTGGTCTACAACTGACACCGGCACCAAGGCTGCTGACCAGGAGGTTCTCCATATGGAGGCAACACTGCAACACCCATTACCCTTGCCGCTAATCACTGTCACACTGTACAGCCCGATAGTCCCATCGTCACACGCAGACAAGCACACTGACTCACTACAATGACTACATGGACCGTTAGTCCCACCGTCACACGCAGACAAGCACACTGACTCACTACAATGACTACATGGACCGTTAGTCCCACCGTCACACGCAGACAAACACACTGACACACTACATGCACCGTTAGTACAACCGTCACACGCAGTCAAACACACTGACACACTGCATGCACCGTTATCCTCCAAACCACCGTCACACGCAGTCAAGCACGCTGACACACTACAATGACTACATGGACCGTTAGTCCAACCGTCACACGCAGTCAAACACACTGACACACTACATGCACCGTTAGTCCAACCGTCACACGCAGTCACGCACACTGACACACTACATGGACCGTTAGTCCCACAGTCACACGCAGTCAAACACACTGACACACTACATGCACCGTTATCCTCCAGACCACCGTCACACGCAGACAAACACACTGACACACTACATGCACCGTTAGTCCCACAGTCACACGCAGTCAAACACACTGACACACTACATGCACCGTTATCCTCCAGACCACCGTCACACGCAGACAGGTGAGAGCCGCTGTTGCCCGTTTCTCCCGTTGCCTTCACAGGGTGGATGTTGCAGGACGAGAAAAGCGAGCAGCAAGGGTAGACTGCGAGCCACCAGAGCCATTCGCACCCAGGGGCGGCTGCAGCCTTATCGTACCTGTCGCTAGGCTGAGGCGAGGACAGCGGCGACACCACAACACCTGTGCCGTGTGCTGGCGGGTGGCTGATACAGCGTGTGTCTGGGGCCCTGCACACACCACCCCGCCACACCTCGCGCTCGGAAATCTTTGGTTCCACCGCTTCGATACCTTCACTACAATCATGTTTGTACCTGTTCGATGGAAACCGCTCCGATTTTCTGGCTATATAAGCACCGGCCGTTACTTACCTAGTCTATGTACGGTACCGAGATATACGGGTGGCTGGCGTACAGGGTTGGCAGGCCTGCGGATGGGGGAGACGTGAGGTGGGGTGGATGTCGCAGGCCTGTGATCTTGTGAGTTGCTGTAAGTCACCAACACACCGACCGCTATCAGCTTAGAACAGCAGATGAAAGAAACCGCCGATATTTTCTGATCATAATTGTTGAGCAGCAAACATCAACTTACAGGTACGTTTCAATCATTTCTTTCGGGTGTCCACTGACATGTTTCGCATTGATTTCACATATTTTGTGCCTGTGTCATTTTTATTTTTTACAACAAACGTAACGGAAAATCCATTCAGAAAATCTCAAACTTAAGTTAAAATTTTTTAAAGGTGATTAATAAATCAGCGGAAATGTTCTTTTTTAAAAAAATTAACGGTTTTTATTCGGCGTTCATTAAAAATTCCAGCGAAATTAGTCTAAAGCAAATAAAAGAGAAAATGATATCAACTAACATCTGCACTCTCCAATGTCATGGAGACAATACTAAAAAGTAAATTTAAATGTCTGAGAATTTCCGAGGACAGAACCCAAGCCGGGGTTTGTGACAGTGTCGGCATGTCGATGTTACTTTTGTCACAAAGGTTCCACATGCATCAGTAGCTTTGCCCTCTCTCATTTGCATGCAACACGCCGCTCCACCAATCGCAAACAGTTGTGAGGAACAGTTCCACAAAATGTTGCGACTGTTCGCGTGGTCTTCAGGCTAACATTTGCTCGAGCAACAAATAAATAAAACAACTCAGACTGAAACTATGACAGTGCTGTGAGCATGCAATGCGGGTGTCGGCGTCTCGTGGGGTGGCCGTGCACCCCAGTAATCATCTCACTCAGTTATTTCATTTTCCTCCGGCCTCTCACTGTGGTCCCAACGGTGCTGTCCGTGCCCTCGGTGTGAACTGAATTAACTGGTCGTGTGGACAATTGTGTGTGTGTTGTTTGTACTTGTGCACGTGATTGTGAGTTTACAGAAATATTTTTTTAATTAAAATTTATGTTTGGTTGTTTTTAGCTAATCTACTTTGTTCCGTTTAACCTACCTGTGAGGTACAATCGTACTTCATGTCCACCGCGAGGTTTCTAATGTTTCTGTGAAGGTTTATTGGTAATCTTCACGACACGAGTTTGGTGGTCAGGTGCTGCCTCGCAAACTCTCTCTGACTTAACTTTATTTTTTAAGTGAAACAGCTACATAAAGAACTGCAAATGTTTTCACCTGGCTATAACCATCCTAGTCCCTGTAAGCCTTTACGCGTGGACGGGTACATTAAGGTGGAGATGATATCACTCGACAAGATGTCGCTTCTTAATGACTTTAAGTCTAAGCTTGGAACTTTACAGTCCAGTGACTTTGTATTCCTTACTTACGACCGCCATGGTAACAGTCCGACCACAAACGATGTCTGCTATAGAAAGTAAGCTCACACTAATGATTATGGTTGTTTACTAAAGTAAGACAAAATAAACAGATTTTAAAAGCAAGACGCTTTCAAAGTTCGAGGATGTGCTTTCTTGTATTTCGTGGCTTCTCCATACCCTGACTTTTGTGTCTGAGTGTGTAAAGATGGAGTGTTGATGCTTTGTTACCCCGTGTGCTGTGGGTTTGTCACGTGATGTGGAGCCGTGACATGGTCAGACCACAGACTGGTCACGCCTCCACCTTAACAAACATCCTCGCTAAGCTCCTGTGTGAGGCCGAGGCACTGTCACACCCGAGGTTTACCCTCAGACTACAGCTCGAGGCAGGACCTCGCTCGCAGTCAGGTGCGTCGTGTCACAACTCGCTTTGGCCACCCGTTAATTAAGTCACGAAGCACGAACCCTACCCATACATTACGTGTTAACGGGTGGAAAGAACTTATCATAAATTATCTTTTTTTATTAAAAGTTCTAGTCATTCCCAACCTTGAAGTGTACGATGCCAACAGACCTATTAACATAGCAATAAAAAAGTCTAGTAATTTCTGTGGCACTGTTGTGTCATACACCCGTATTGAATGAGCTGCTGATGTTATGCTAATCATTTAAGACAAAATGTTCTTCGTTTAATGAGGCATTGACTCAGGGTTAATAGAGTACCACGCATGACTCCTCCTTTCTCTCTCTCACACACACACACGCAGTCACGTGAATGCTCACACATTCTCTCTCACACCCACCCACACACAGGTACAACACAGGCTTAACACAGGCTTAACCACATGAAAGGATTTAGCGCTCAATCAGCTGTAATTAGCGCGAGGGCGGGTCCCACAGTCCGCTAATGACTGGCTTCGGTGGCCAAGCTATCGACTGCAGCTGACACCGGGTACGTCACAGCGTCACAGCTGACTGACCACAGGCTGGGTGGGAGGGGCGTGAGCACAGGCAGCGGGTACGTACTGAGGTCGTTGGCGGCGTGACGACGTGTGCCTCCCTACAGACGCCACCCGTGTTGTGCACGTGACGAGAGCTCAGGCCAGACTCGGGAAAAACCAAATCTCGTCTGTTGACGACTTGCGGACCGTGTCTGTCTGTCTGTCACGCGACACTGGCGATGAAAGTGTGTGGTTGTGTATGGGGTATGTGACGTGTGCGTGATTATGGTAATATAGATTAGTCAGCGTACCTCCTCCGCTCACTTTCACTTTTATTCTTTCCATCCTACCTTCTTTGCCTTTTAGAAGTTTTCCTTACAACTGTGGACTATCAATACCAATATTATCATATCTATTTTGCTAAATGCATCATCGGTACCCGGTCTATTTACACCCGAGACCCTCGTTAAATACCCGTAATAAAGAGACCTGTCGCCTCCCCTCCCCTTCTCCCACCCGCTTGAAAACACCCATTGCTTGACTCCAGACATCAAACATGTTTGAAACCCGGGTAGGTGGGCGTACGCTGGCACCTGTCCACCCCAGAGACCCTTTCCTTGTCTGAAAAGCCATTAGGATCAAGGGATATGCTTACTCAGACGGTATAACCCGGTTGTGTCAAAATCAATCATTTCCACCCGGCTACAAGAACACCCGCACGGTCGCGGCTGGGTCTCGCGGTTTTCTCGTGTCGCGAGCAATGCCGGGGGCGCCGGGCCGCTTCCCACTCGTGAACTCAGAGATTAGAGGAGAGCAGTCCACACAGGGACGAAACTAAGAAAAGTCTTGCTCCTCCCTGTTTGTGAGAGCTCGGAGCGGACTGTGGGAGGGACTGGCCTGTGAATAACCATCGCATGCACGTGCACACACATACATCGACCTTAGGTGTTACAGCAATAAGATAAAAATAAGTCTTTACACTTGTAGGATAACTGTGCAATGTAGCTCCTCCAGTCACTGACCGTCCCTTACTAACCATTTCAGACTTTGAATTTGTCTGTCCCCTCCCCCTCCCCAGCCCTCTGTTGTCAACCATCACGCCATGGCCACATCACACGTCCTTCTCTCATTCCCTGCACTCATGTCACGCATGAATGCAATTAACTCCAATGAAGCAATAAATCGACGGTTGACAGTCGAATCACAGTTGGCAGAAATCACCCCAGGGCCAAGCCGGGTACTCGGACTACTCCGGATGATTAAGAATTGCATTGTGTGTAACAAAGGACAACTGGTGCAACGTATTGTCTAAATGTAGTTTTGACACACCTCCCCCCATTTCTCCACCTCTGGCTAACGGGGTGCGAGGCACCCTACCTTGACCACCCGTCAGAAGACAAATGTCACTGACCGCCATAAGTGTCACACAAAATAAAAACGAGAGAGATATTTCTTTTGTGTCGCAGAGATCATGATGTCCGTTACCATTGGTTTTCGTCTGTCCACCGGCGATACAGTATCTAAAAGATATTTTAAGTATTTGTGCTTGATAGGTCAACAGCAGAGGTCAGAACAGTTTTCACTCTTATCATTCATTCGTTTCCAGCATTCCAGTGCTTCTTTCCCACGTCCTGTTCTTGCATTGTTTTCCCTCTATCCTGGCCTGCTTTGTTAACCCAAGTGGTTATTTTTCTGCTCACTAGAGTGTGTCGACGGCCTCGACAGCGACATTGTTTGAGAGAACAGCCACGTGCACGCACTGACCTGATGGTCACAATTTTGGCAGGACGTGACTGGTCAGTGTTTCCCTCGTAAGAATATTCTACAATGCGCACCACACTCCGGAACTCTCATGCCTTCATTCTTTCACATGCTCTAACTGCCTAAAATCCTCTTCTGAGTTTCTAACCTTAACAAAAGGAAACAAAACCCAGATTTCTTTCATCGTTCACTTCCTTTTCTGCGTCCCATTGACTTACTGGTGACTGGGGCAAGAGTTAGATGGTGATGCAGACAGGAGTGCCTCAGTAAAACGTTTTCTAGGAACAAAAATTCGGGGGCAAAGAATCCCAGTGTCTAAAAATAGAATTTTAACAGATAATAGTAGCAGTGAGGGAAAGCGATTTTTTATTTTACGGTATTTCGCCGCGAGGTTCTTTGTGATTTGAGGGCAAAGGTTCGCACCCCATTGTAAGGTATAAAGTTCGGAAATTCCATAGTTCTTCAAACGAGAAGGTCGGATGACACAAACAGATAAACTCTGTTCTACTGATAATGGACACTTTGACATGTAATGTGTTCTTAAACGATCAAATTACCGACTGAACAGTTCAAAACCATAAACACCCTCGACATGCGAGCGTCCTGTGTCTGTCACATGACTTGGGCAACGGATTCCGGATGTGTGCGAACATTCGACTGTAAGGGTCTACCGATGCACCAGACTAGTTGTCCCACCAACGGATGGTGTCTGCAGACCCACAACTTTCTCATAACCTGAGGAACTCTCCCCCCGACAGTCACAATGGCCCAGTGACAGGTACCTCAAGGTGCACAAAGGACGCCCTCGCCCCTCTCCTCCGTCTGACTGTCCGCAGTTGGCCGCCTGCTCAAAGGGCGCCCAGGGATCAATCGCAGGTGCAATAAGTTGCTGTCTAATGAACATAGTTTTGCCGACTGAGGCACGCATCTTGGTAACACAGGTAACAGCGAGTGTGGGAACCTGTGTCTCCGCCAACCGCCAGCACAGCCAGGGTGGCTTTCCTCCGCGGGTAACAATGCTCCACGTTGTCTTCATTGCAATGTGGATTTTTCTAAATCACTTTCAGACAGACGGTTTCCCCATAAGCGCATTCCATAAAGGACAGCACAATCACTTCTTAAAAAAAAAAAAGAAAAAGAAAAAAACAATAACAGAGAACTCGTTTGTCTTGAGTGACGGATTGCTCATGCACGTTGAGATTTTCAGCATGCCCTCCATCTTTTGTCAACAAACGCAGACAATGTGTCGGTTAAAAAAAAACAACCCACAGCCATTGTTAGTTTGAGAGTAGAATTCATCGGAGGTAGCTGTGATTTGCAAACAAAGGGACTGGGGGAGAGGGCCGAGTCTCACGCAGCCGTCAACGTCAGACTTGGCGGCGTCACGTAAGAAGAGCGTGTCTGTGCTCGTAAGGAGAGACGTCTGTGACGTGTGAGCACGTAGTGACGTCTTGGACGGTCAACGACAAGTTACTAGCCTCGGGTGCAGATGTGAGATACGCAAAGCATCACGTACTCGACGTTTTAGGCACGTAAAGAGTGAGCACGTGACAGGCAGGTTAAGAGTCACGCAGGTCTGGGTGACGTCACAATATCGCCATTGTTTTAACGGCGTGCACATCGATAGTACAACACAATGGGAGAAAATACAAACCTCTAAATACAGCTTTAGCATATCTTTCTCGAGTAAACTGAGTTGATAGAGTTGCGGGCCCTGGTAGTGTGCGGTTGTCCGCCGTTGTCCCTCCTTAAACTACGTGACTGCACCAAAGGCCACCGAGTGCGAACTCAAACACGCAGTCAGTCGTTCAGTCCTTCAGTCAGTCAGTCGTTCAGTCAGTTCCAGGCTGAAGGCCTGTGTGACAAGAAGGAAGGAAAGAGAGAGTTGCCCGACTGGTCCAAATCCTTCCACTGTCTTTTACAGAGAACTTCGTGCTCTGAGTAGTCTTGGTCTCGGACCGTTTGGCTTTTTCCCAGGAGTGTTTATTAATGAACAAGGTCTTACAAAAACTAACGAGAGTGTCGTCACTCTTTTTTCTTATATATATATATGTGTGTGTGAGCGCGCGCACGCGTGTTTGTTTATAGGATGTGAAAGATGTGACAACTGCAAGAAAAAGAGAGGGACGAGGAGGATAAAGTACACGTGGCCTCTACTTTCGAGATTTTAAAGTGCTTACAGTCATGAACTTATCTTTCTATGTTTTGTACTTGAGACATGAACGGGTACGTGAATAAATAAACAGGTACGGACACAAACACACCAACAGACGACAGTCATTTATAGACTTGCCCTCCTGGACCTTCTGCACGTGGAATGTTTATAGGAAAAGTGCGTGTGTAAGTGTTCTGGACTTTGAGAGGTGAGATAGAGGGAGGAAGGAACAGTGGGATGGGGAGGGAGGGGAGGATAAAAAGGCTTCAAATACAATAGGTCGACCTGACGACCTGGTGATATGGTAATTAGATGTATGCAAAATGGAAGCCACGTCTTCTGTCTTCGCAGAGCAACGACCAGAGATCGAGTTTGGTTTTTTTTCTTTCTGGAGACTGATGTTTAAGCAAGGCCAGTCTGACTCACCCCACAGAGCGAAATACAAACACAAGATGTATGAATATTTATAGGATGTTTTGTTGGTTCAAATGGAGGTAAGCCATTGATTTCGCAGACGTTAACTTTCAAGCAGACATGATTCACACTTGCTTAAGAAAGCATGGCAGACGAAGAGAAGAGGGAGAAGGAACACGGGTAATAGATTATAGCTACCTGTGGCCAGAGGCTGGATAGCAAGGAACAAATCTTCTCACACTGCATTTGTAAAGACGAGCGAAGCACGAAATAAAGATCGCTATAATGAGTGTAAAGGTGTCATCGGGAAGGCATTGGACAGCGGAAGAATGGAAGGCAGAGGATACGGACGTGTAGGAGGAGCAAGCTAAACACCGAACCAACAACCAAACACAGGCTGGCATGACAGGCCGAGGTTAAGAAAGCTAAACACTTAACTAATAGCTGAATGTTTGGTGTTGTCGGTTATGAAGGCGAGGCACGCTTGCACCCTGTGTCTGTCCAACACCCAGACCTGTGGTGGAGGGTTTGTTGACATCTCCACGCAATCACCATTCACCTTCACTCCTTTCCAACCTCGTGTCCCCCTCGTTCTTCGACTACATGCACCCCCACCCCAATATAACCACCATACACTGGAGTACAGGCATTGAAAGACCTATTCTGCAAGTCCCGTTACTCTCGGGGCGATGTCCTGTCACGCGGAACGCCGCGCGGTGAATGGCGGCAGACAGCCGCGCTTTGTCAACCGTTGCACCAAGTCCTTCAACTCTGTCATTACCTGCTCGTGCATGACGAAGTACACCTCCGTGGTCTTTGCAGACCCTGGACGTTGTGCCGAATCTGTCACAACATGAAGTCTGACAAAAATCATCCTCTAATTATTTTCTTCGCCTCCGATGTTGTCGATCTTATCTGCCGCTGTGTCGACGTGTAGAGACTCGTTTTGTGCAGGGATCGTCGAGAACCCTCACTTTGACCCCGTGATTAATTAAATGGGTGGTTTCTTAACAATTAGACCTTCTGAGGAAAGTGCTGTTCCAAATGAAGTGCTTACATCCCCGTAAAGTAAGTTTGTAAACGTGAAGAATTTCTGTTGGCATTAGTCGGTCGAGGATTTGTTACCCCCGAGCAACAAGAAAGGCAGCGTCGGAGTCGGCGAGATACGAACCTCGAGGGGTTTTTTTTTAGTAAGGGAGTGCTGAGAAGACACCAGTGAAGTGTAACCACTTGAGATTAACGATAAATAAGAGAAGCAAGGACTGACACGATCATCTTGACAATAGCAGCCCCAGTCTCTTGGTGAGCAAATAGACTTACACACAGTCGCAGTCGTCTGCTCCGCGCCTGGGGTACAGCACGTGATGAGCACGGAATGACGATCTCATCGACGTCAGCGATGCTTGCAAAGATAATTATCACAAGGTGTAGCAAGCTATCACAAGCTATCACAGGATATCACAGGCGATGACACTGTCAAGAAGCACAGAGCGAGTGCCAGACCCACAGAGCGACTGTAGACAAGGGTGTGTCGAGGACGGAGAGAAACGGTCACCGTCTGTAGTTCTTATCTCGTTGATGTTCACATCACAGCCTGCAAACATCACCTTATCTGCAAGTCGTCTGGGTATCTATGTCTGATGGCTATGTCACTCTCTTGCAAGTAAATTCCTGGTTTGTTTTGTTTTTTCTGTGGTTACTGAAGGAAACGAAGTGGACAAAAACAAGATATTTTTTGCACGACACTTAATAACTAACATTTATAAGTTTATAGCATCGTCCTTTGAGTTATTTCATGTACAAGGCTTTTCCAATTTTACTGGTTTTTCTTTAAAACCACGTTTTCCTTTCTTTCTTCTTCTTTGTCTCCCTCCATGCTTGCAGGACGTTCATATGTCTGTTATTCTATGTTGCAGGAGACAGAATGCCAGGTAAAACCCGTACAACACGATCTTCCCAAACGGACATTCACCAGGAACGAACCATATGACGTCATGATGGCGGAAGTGTCGAAAGAACAACGTCACCAGAGCCGCTTACGATGAGAACACCCACGTGTGACGTCAGTGAGGGAGATCGTCATGATGCAGAATACACTTCGGAGCTTGTTCGTGCTCTCAGCTCCACCAACCTGTCCACGTGATCGCCTGTACAAAGCTCGGTTATTTCTGAGTCACCTGACTCGTAGTTGCACAACATCGGCGACTCCCGACTTCCAGGAGAGCAGGTGGGCAGACGAGAAGAACATACACGAAAGGACAGACAACAGTAAATATCCAAGCTGAACAAGAACAAGAAACCAATAACAGACATTCCAGTAAGTGCCAAAATGGTTGACGTCTCCACTTGCTAACTCCAAGTACAATACAAGTAACAGTATTTTGAAATTATCCTTGCTTGTGTAAAGTGGAGTAGAGCAGGGTTTGCTGGAAAACACGATCTGAGGTAGTCGTAGAAACAATGTCTTATGTAGCGAATGAATACCTCGTCAGGAACTTCTCCCCAGAGGACATTTTTTTTTCTGTGTGAGATGCACGAAGCTAAATAATACATCAAAGGAAATTAATGAATTTTAACAAAGTTAATAAGAAATTTATAAATGAAAAGTGAAAGGATAATGTTATGGATATTATGAATTTTAGGTCAACAACGGCATTGACAGATGGTTAATACTGCAATGATTGTGGGATTACTTAAAGTTCTGTATCGAAATTTAAATCAGAGCTTAGTGTTGGTTGTATTTAAACAAGCGGGTACTCACGGCCAGTGTGACATCTGCTTGGGGAGGACCTATGGACCACAAATGTCTCACAAACAACGATGTCTCGCAAAGCTGGGGAGGGGGATAGCTTACATGTTTTATATTGTGTAGTGTGTAAGTAATATTGTGTACGTTCGAATGTCAGAAAGAAGTGAGAGCTGTGTCGGTGTTAACCCTAACCATGATCTAACATGTGTATATTTGTCCAGCAGTACAAACTGCTTCCAGGAGGCCTTATCGCATCCGTCCAGTAACTGTACATAGACAAAACTGATTTATTTATCTCCAGGTTGTGCCCTGTATTGAGAGAGAAAGAAGAGTAAAAGGAATGAAGGGGTGAGTGGGTTTATGTGAAGATGTGAGAATATGTATTTTTGTTGTCACTGTCGCGATGACAACGGGTGTGTAGCCCGATGTAGGTGCGCTCGCCCTTATCCAAGCCGTCCTCTTGTATAGTACACGAAGAGAAACTGTACATAGCCTTGTAATTATTGCTAGCCACAATGTATATTATCCATCACCTCATTCGTATATTCTAACACCAGTGACTGCATTCCACTCAAATCCTACAAATCGTGCCTTAAATCTTCAGCAGCAGCAAAACGGTTAACACTTGAGACTAGTGAGTCAGGGATGCAGGACCAACGGTTGTCTGACAGGTGTGGCGTCTACCTGCACGACTAGGTGACTACAAACTGATTTCATCGGTCAATGTTCTGATAGGTCTATCCCCCAACCACAGGGGTTGTTCACATACTCACTATTTGAGACCTCAAGTGCCTTAAAGTAAGGGTGGAGGGGATGTGACGAAAGGTCTTTTTCATCCTCGATGTACACGGAGTGAAAGCAAGTTTGTATAACAGTAACTGATGCAAGTGAATGACTAACTGCTGACGACAGATTAAACATGGGCTCAAAATAGTTGACTATGGAAAATCAGACTCTTCTCACATTAGTCTAAAAGTCATTTACTAGAAAGGAATGGAAATAATAAATAGACACAAAACAAACTATTATCTACAACCCTCAGCCTATAAATATTTCGTCCTTTGAGTACACAGAAGATGAAGTAAGAACTCGAGCAGACCATCCCGACTTTGTCTCCAGTGTAGGCAGACATCCACAAAGTGTTTAACTAAGTGTTAGTATGTCCGTGGACAGCAATCAGCTGGTCAATGATGCATGCCCCCCTCTCGTCCATTTGTAGCCATCCATCGGTCCATCGTTAATTAGTGTTGTAATTGTCATAATTCGAAGGACGAGCATCCTTCGGCTCACAAAAGCCAGACCTGTGATAAAGATTGATAACAGGAGTTATCAAGTGTACAAAACCTCAATCATCTAGGACATGTTAGTCAACGACAAGGACGACTCACATGACGTGAGATACTATTTATAGCCTTCTTTCTTTTCCTACTTTCGTATTCTTCTCCTGGTTAGACATTTGATGTGAACGCTTGAGGCCTTATGGATCGTTTGTGTATTTTCTATGAATTAGACAAAAATATACATAACGTGAGATATAAAGAGCCAATGGCATGTACTCCTATTGTAATTTTTGTAATGATTCTTCTCATTGCTGTATTAAAGATTTTTGTGGATGCTGTTCAGAGTGGACATGAGAATTAAAGCACTGGGTGTTTCAAAAACAAATTAGTGGTGTGTATCTGTTTCACCTGCATGTCTGTGAGTGATCTGCACGTGGTACCCGAGAAACATCGTGCCCTACAAATGTACCCGAGCAAGATTGTACCCTACACATAGTAAAAAATCACAGAGTAGGAGCAAGATGTGGTTTGCTGGCTTTGTTTATAACACACTTTGCTAAATGTTTGTTTGTATGCTATCGTTTTATTAAGAGAGAAATTATGCATGAATACAAAGCGAGATTCCAACCTGCAATCATGGATCAACAGACCAACAAAGACAGACACAGAGACTTGACGAGAGACAGACACGTCACATAGATGACACATGAGATAACAGACTGACAGACGAGAGGCAGATAGACACACAGCAGACATGGAACCAGACAAGAAGATGACCAGGCAAGTAGCAGGACATAAAGGACAAACGGGAGGCTGTGGTCTGGCTGGAAGCTAGTCCCGTCACTGTAATCGTATTAATGCGCTGAGACATGTGACGTCTCCTCCGTGACGTGCAGCGGGAGGGTGAGTCAGCTCCCCCGTGTCTGCTCAACGTGCCGGCCTGAATAGACTTGGCGCCTGACATTGGTGTGTGGACTGCCTTCTTAACCCCAGTCTTTCCATTCACACCTGCTCAACCCGAGAGGTTAAACTTGTGTTGACAACCTTAATATCCCGAGCTGCCCACGTCGTGTATTTAGTTGACTGCGATTTGAAAGAGAGAGAGATCACACAACATGAATACAAATGCGAAATCAAATATGAACACTGCTACAATGCGACTACGACTACAAATTCTGTATTCAGAAGGGTCTTGGTCTGTTTTGAAGGGAGCGTAAACAATAGCAAAATTTTAAAAAAAATTACTCATTTATTTTAACGAATATATTTAAAAAGATTGACGGAGACACAGACAAGAGAGTGGATAGAAAGAAGTTGCAGAAGGAAAGAGAAACAAGTTATCAGTCTTATCATCAGCATTCTCCTCCTCGCCTCCGTTAACAGACTACATAAGGTCAGCGCACATTCACCGGATGGTTGGGAAGCAAGCTTCTAGCAACATACCCGGCCGTCAGCCAACACCCTTGACTCTCCGGTTGACCACCCGGCATGATGCCAGCACAAGTATTCATACTTCCTACTCTATAATCAGTGCTTGTGTGTTGCTAGTGTGCTTGTGAGTGTGTATTTGTGGCAAACAGTTTCAGTCGGAGTCGATTCCTGAGTACAAGCCTGCTCCAACCTATGCAGCCTTTCGTGTTTCTCTCCACATTGTCCTTTAGTCGTCTAGCTGAGAACGAAAGACGGAGAAATAAACATTAAAGCCCCGAGGTTATATTGTTGTAGTAGTAGTACTAGACAATGGTGCTAACAAAATAAGGAGTCGGTCAGCATTTTATCATTGTCGTATCTCTTTCATCGTTCTCTACAACAACTCTGTCTGCACCCGGTGTCCAGGACAGTGGCCACCCCGGTTACACTCAGATCCAAGAGTCTAAGAGTAAGTTTGGTGTGACTTGGCAAGACTAAAAGTAAGTCGGGTATGTGGTTGGCAAGTCCAAGAGGAAGTATGGTGTCGGGGGGAAGGTCTGGTGTCGTTGACAAGTTTCCGAGTAACGGTGCTATGGCGGGTGGGCGAGAAGCACGCACTGACTCTCACTACACCACTGTGAGAGGTGGGGCTCTTTACACCTTCCTCTTGTCCCCAACTCCTGCACACACGCATGCAACCCTTGATCACCGACAGCTTCAACTGTCACTTCACACCTGGAAATGGAAAGTGGGAAAGCAATAAAGGTGTATTCCTAGAGGCACAGCTATGTGAGCAAACCATAAAACACTCAGCAAACCTTTTCACTCGTTGGAAAGCAAGAAACTGTCGAAACCCGAGTTCACACGATTGAAGTAATCCAAGTCCTGCAGCTGACACCCGTTAAATGCACTAGAAGGGAATTATCGGGGTGTTTATCGGGGTGTTTATTCGTGCTAAGTGCTGACTGCCACAAAAGAAGTTAGTCTTTGTCCTCGTGGAGTAGCACACAGTAATGGATTTCTGAGAGTCTCAGCGCCATGTTTGTTTTGATTATAGAAGAAGTGAGTAAGACTTGCACGCTGGCTTGAAGAGGGCAATGAAGAAAATAAGCTTTGTCATTTCTACCCTTGTCTGAGAACCCACAGGACACCCAGTTCCAGCTCCAGCCATCTGTAAGAGGCTGAGTTCTCGTTAATTCAACCCCTCAAAAATCAGAACCACTCCACCTTTTACACAAATATCGCTGCACCTGAAATATTTGAAGCGCTTCATGCTAAAATGTGTCTTCACAAATAAATATTCCTCCACTATAAAATATTAAGATCAGTTAGTCTCGAAATAGCTAAATCTCGTAAGCTTGAATATTAGAATCACTCAAATGAGAATTAAAATATTATAAACTCATCCACCCTACAAAATATAATAATCATTCCACGCTACGATGTTAGAATAATTTCACATTGAAATTCCAGTACTACTCCGTTACAATCTAGAGTTTGTTTTGTGAAAATATACTAGCATATATATATATAGAGAGAAATTATATATTAATACTATTAATATATTAATGTAC
>SRHC01001952.1:231000-249651 GCA_004794325.1 Pomacea maculata
GAGTAGCACACAGTAATGGATTTCTGAGAGTCTCAGCGCCATGTTTGTTTTGATTATAGAAGAAGTGAGTAAGACTTGCACGCTGGTTTGAAGAGGGCAATGAAGAAAATAAGCTTTGTCATTTCTACCCTTGTCTGAGGTCCCACAGGACACCGGGTTCCATCTGTAAGAGGCCGAGTTCTCGTTCATTCAACTCCTCAAAAATCAGAAGCACTCCACCTTTTAAACGAACACCTGAAATATTTGAAGCGCTCCATGCTAAAATGTGTCTTCACAAATAAATATACCTCCACCATAAAATATTAAGATCACTTAGTCTTTAAATAGCTAAATCTCGTAAGCTTAAATATTAGAATCACTCAAATGAAAATTAAAATATTATAAACTCATCCACCCTACAAAAATATGATGATCATTCCACGCTACCATGTTAGAGTAGTTTCACATTGAAATTCCAGTACTACTCCGTTACAATCTAGTTTGTTTTGTGAGTGTGTGCTAGTATATGTATATAGAAATTATATATTAATACTATTATGTACTAATAAATATATAAAACATGCGGCACATCATGCGCCCAGCTGTTAGATACTCTAAGGTAGGTGTGGAAGTTGTCTTCATTACACTGGAGTTACCGCCCTCTGTGTTCACATGTCTACTCGTTCACAAGTGTACTTGCTTCCAGTCTGCAAACATCTCTCTACTCGTCACCAGGTCACTGAAGTGGCTGAAGTCGGTGTCAATCCCAAACAAACAAACTAGCAATACAGAGCAAACTAGCAATACAGACAAACAAACTAGCAATACAGACAAACAAACTAGAAATACAGAGCGGAACATAGAGAAAGCCCCGAGTCCCTGAGTGTTTGTCGCTGGGACTTGACGAAGATGATATCAGAAAGCAGAATGTAACGGACGCAGGAAGGAAACAACAATAAAAAGATGTGCAAACATTAGTCTGTTGACCCGACAATAACGAGAGTTAACGAGAGTGACTATAGACAACTGGAGTCCTAGACCATTGCTGACAGGCAGCAGAGAGAATGGCGACATCTCTTGTCCCGACACTTTCTCCCGCACGACACACATATGTACATACAGTACTACCCGAACCCACCAAATCTTTATTTCACTGCCACCACCATGACATCCGCCCAGTCCAGCTCTGACACTAATTCGTGTGCCTCCAGCTCAGACAACACCCTTTGCCACTTAGCCAGGTCATGCAGGGGTCAACAAGACTTTTCGAGAATGTTGGCATGAAAAATTCTCTTTACCTGCCTAATATCATAAGCTTGAAGGTGGGGCGATTAAGTAAACAAATTAGGAACAGAGAGTAAACATAACCCAAGACAAGCTAGTGACGTGAGGTGACATGCACCCTGGGAGGGGAGATGTTTGGCGTCACCTGGCGGAGAGGTCAGTCAGGGAGGACAGGTCAAACACGGCCCCTTCCTCCCTGAAATTACAGTAAGCAATGATGTGAAGTAGCCGAGCGAGAAAAAAAAAAATAGTCATCCTGTCATTTTCAGAGGACAGATGATCTCTTGTCATTGATCCACTCTTGTCTGTCGAGACGACTTCCTCAGTTGACGAGGGGTTTTGCTGGTTCTCAGGAACTGGTCGTTGAAGGCGGAGGACAGCTTGATAATTCAACGATGTCATTGTTGTTATAAGGGTGTCCTATGTACAGAGTCATTGGCTTTATGTTTCCTGGACAAGATGCAGGACAGTTCCCTCTGGACACTCAAATGCCCGGATTCTCGTCTCCGTATCGACATGCAGAATGTTTGTTTTACATCCGTACAGTGAAACTGGAATTACAAATACCTACTTGGCAGCCATCCTGATGGTGTTGCTGTGCCAGATGCTGTCTAGTCTCGCCGTCGCCCCTGTCGCTGTTGTCATCCTGATGCGAACGTCTGTGGTGGAACTGTCATCTTTAGAAAGGGTGGCTTCTAAATATATATATACTATACCAAATACGCCGTTCCTACCCGTTGCTGGTCCACGTCTGGACCGATCTTGATAATCTAGTCAGTACGACAAGGATCTTCTTTCTGGTACTTTCTATAACAACCTGTTCGGGTGTACACAGATTGCTGATAAACTAACTGCCGGCAGCTATCGGGAAGTGTATATAAAACTGTTGGACCAGGAAACCTATCGATAGTCGACTCACAACTACGGCACAACGTCTGCCTCACACTCTCCACGCATGTGTGTGTGTTTCTGTGTCCTTGTGCTTGTATGTGTATGTGTGTGTTTTTGTGTGTGTTTGTGTGTGTTCAGTCCAGTCAGCTCAGACAACCTAAACACGTTAAAATTCGGAGAATAACGGCGATGTTCCCGTTGACACCTCAGTCCGCCACATTCTTAAGAAAAGAAAAAAATGTGTTGATCACTAAAGTATATTTCAGGCGACAGTTTGATGTTGTTTGTGTAGACTCTCTTTACGTCACGGATGGGACAAGGTGTCAGACGACACACGGGCTTTAATGAGTGAAACCGACACCAGCAGGTAAGAACGACGACCGCTACACGCCAGGACTTGTCCACACCTCCAACACCCACAACGGCTTTCAGTTCAAGTGCTGCACTTCATTCTAAGTTCCTCGTGAATCAAAGTTGTTTTGAGCCGTTATGTGCATGTATATCTTTCTATTTTTATATTTTCTGTCTGGCTGTCTTTGTTTTCATAGCTGTTTATTTTTTACACACTCGTTTGTTTACACGGGACGAAGGATGATTTGTTTACACTCTTGGTGGGCGCACGCACACACACAACAAAGGTCCTACATACACCTTCACGTGCTCATCTAGATGACGTGTCGTCATGGATTCGTGTTTGCATCCTCAGGTAGATCTTTTCATGCGCTACACCTGTTGCAGGTGTGAGAAGGAGGTTCCCAGGGTGTTGTACGTGCCGTTACAGCGGATAAGTCTGTCGCCTGAACTCACATCACGCAATGTACCTGCTCGATCTTCGTGGGAATCGCAGGTATCACAGGTGATGTGGGTGTGAGGCAACAGACAGCATTACAGTCTTTCTCTGCTTATTCCTCCTGTACTTTGTTAGTGAACCAGTCTAATCATTGTATCTTCAGTTTAACCTTCTCTCCTACAGACAGCTCTATCGTCACTCTCATCGTCAACCTCATCTTCGTCGTCAAACCTCTAAGGTCGGGTGAAATATCAAGCGGTGTGTGTGTGAACTAATTCAAGACAATGTCCGTTAATACCGACATTGCTTAAGTTTATGTGAAAGAACTTGAAAGCGATTTTAAATGAGACCGCATAGTAATAGTTACATATTACCATTGGAAGAAAAATGACTAATTAAAGTCTGACTGGATATTCCTGACAAATCTCGTGGTGACCAACAAAGGACAGTGGCTCAGGGCAGCACTCAAAGTGGGGAACATTGTCATCGTGTTAATGTAACATCGATGATGTTTCCCGTTATTGCTCCTGCTCAAGACGGTCACTACAATGACTGATGACCTTCTATGTTGCTGGCTTTGTGCACTTTATATTTGTCACTGGGGTGATGTAAAACATCTTCTAGAATTCACTGTCTTTATTGAGGAAAAGCATCAAAAACATTACATTTATAAGAGAAGAGTAATCTTTCTTTCTTGTCGAGATACATAGGTGGCCCCATATTTCCGATAATGTACTTGTTTCGCAACGATCAGCCTTTTTTGACATAACCGGCTCAATTTTAATAGTTACCGTTACACACGCGGAGGTCAAAGTCGTAGTTGAAAAGAAAAGTTTAGATAACCAGCCTTAGTTGTCCTCAAGAAGTGCAGGGCAGGAGCTCCCCCTCCCCCATGCTCGCTAAAGACTTGCGGGTATGAGTGAGTGCACATGAACTTTACTGGGTAGAACATCAGAACAACTCGCTTTCACTCCGGAGAGACTTTTTAAACATTTTATTTGTTTGAAAGTCCAAAAAAACCGCTGACTACTCTTCCCTTCGTGCATATCCTGATACTCCCCCCAACTATATCTCATCGCCACCCTCACCCACCCATCGCCACCCCCGACAGTCAGCCCACACGCACTCACAAAGCCACCCGCAAACATTGAGAGCAAAACGAACTCGCTCCTTCTGATCAGCCATTAAAATACATTTATCCAAGATGGGGTGCGCACACGACATCAACATTGCCGACATTGTACGACCACTCCAAGCTGTTGGCCCTATAAACAGACCTGTGTGCCGCCAGGCCGGGCGCCACCACCGCAGCCATTGTATATCCGGCCTCGTTCATCAGCAGATGGCGCCACTCACTATCTGACGTCCATCGACAGTTGATCAGATTGACAGTTAACTCGTCCTCGCGTGCGCCGTCTGACGCACAAGTTGACTTTTTGATGTCATCAGAACACGTGCCTCGTGACGTCTGTGCATTAACGCGAGGCGGCGAGTACTCGTGTGACGTCAGCGACGAGTGCTGCTGCTGCTTTCACGGAAGTCGTGTGCACGGGGGTCAAGTGGTGAACCTCTTGAATTAATGAATGGAGTGGACAGGTAGTCACTCAGGGTGTTCACATCACAGCCGCTGTATTCTGTTTGTGATTACGGACGGCGGAGGTCTGTTTGTGATGTCACAAGCAAGTTGTCTTCCACTTAGCTTTCCAACTAATTATAAGCTAACTCATAAACTTAGCTTTCTCTCTAATTATGAGTCGTCTTGCGACCTGGCCCTCACACATAGTTCACACATACTCGCTAATCATCCCGCGAGTGTTGGACCGGATGTCGCAAAGCTTGCGTGCAGTGCGCGTGCGCATTTATCGAACGTGAGAAACTTAAACACGGCGCTGGGCGGCCATAACTTTTGAGACTTGATTCAACAGTTCTTGTTGACTTTGTCGACCACCCTAATGACTCCTGCGACTAACACTCAGGTAGAAAGAGAGAGAAAAAAAACCTGTACCCGGCGCACCGGAATGCGTCTGGCGGCGGTCAGTAGGTAGTCAACAGGTTTACTTAGCTATCCCAAGGTATTTCCGTTGAATAGGAGGGCAAGCAATCACTTCATGAGTAAAGCCATTAGAAAATACACAAAACCTGTCCGCAGGTCCAAAAGCGAGCAGAAATGACGATCAGCTTTTTCACGGTCGCTCGCGCTTAGAATACTGAAGTGTTTGCGTTCTCGCTTTTTTTCAGCCAGGTAAGAAGATCGGAGGAGGGGTGGGAAGGAGATTGTTTAAGTATCTGCGAATTTCCAAGGAATATAAAAGAAGTAAACTTCACGCGTTTTTATTTTCACGAAGGATAAAGAAAAGAAACGTTGGGGCCTGTGGACAGACAAACACGAGTGTATGTCACCCACAGCACGGGAAAGGGAAATGTGTGGAGAAGGTGTACACGGGATGAGGTTCACAGTTTTATTGACAATCAAAACCGAGGGTCAAGACAATTTCAATTAGAATCTTTCAAGTCTTAATGTCTAGCCATACGCAAATAATGTTTGAGGAGGTAAATGAAAAAAAATGATTTTGAAATCGAAGCAAGCGCGTGCTTGTCAACAGGCCAGCTCGTGTCGTCACACAGGTGAGAACGCACACGTGAGCCAGGAATAACTCACAGGGCCTGCTTCCACTCTGTGTGTGTGTGGGTGCGTGTGTGTGTGTGTGAGAGAGAGCGTGTGGGTGTTTGTGTGTGTGTGTGTGTGTGTGTGTGTGACGTATACTTAAAGAAGAGAGACAAAGACTCGGACACAGACATATAACTAATATTGGGAGCGGATTTCAAAAGCCAGCAGCTCATCGTGCGCCATGTTAGTGTAGCTACCCGTGTTGAGAAGATGAATGTTGTCAACGCAGATGCGGTCTGCAGCCTCCTTGCCTTTGAATGGAATCTTCGAGGATTCAACGAAGCGTTCTGCTTCTGAAAAAAGATGAAAGTTATTTGGACTAAAGGTCAACTGCCAATATTTGGGGCCATGACGCTAACAATATTTTAAATTCTCTACTTATCATATATTTATCTATGTTGATCTGTGTTTTCTTAATGAGCATGCAAACGGTCGTTGTGTGTGATAACAGAAATATTAAAAAACTGAAAGAAATAAGAGAAGAAGAGAGAAGGTGCAGAGTAGCAGGAGACTACAGTTGGAGAAAATGTCGAGGACACACTCACCAACAAGTGCGTTAATATTTGATATGCGTGTGCCCGTGTTTTGTGCCTACAGGTGCACGTGTGTGGAGGGTACATGCTTGTGTACACATGAACCTACATCCGTGTGTCCTACGTCTGTGTGCCAGTGTGCTTGCCAGAGTCACTTATTTCAAACCTACTGAGTGACTAAGTAGACACACAGTACATAAACTTGATAAGTATCTGCTGTACATGAAATCGTGATAGACGCGTGGCTGATAATTAGACATTACGCAACTGATAACGAGACTAAACACGTAATTGTGCTGAGTAAATACAAATAAGTTGATAAGGTGCCATCAATCACCCACGCGAACACCATACATGGCAGTTATGTGCAGAAAGGAAGAGATTAGAGAGTGACACCACACAGCACCCACCTGAGGTCACCGGTGTCTTTGTCCACAGGTCACGCATGACACATAAATCTCGCACGCAAAGCGAGGATAGACGAGATTTCAATAGGTATTTTCGAACCTTCATACACGCAGAACGAGATTCTTTTTGAACAAAAAGTGTTTACGTCTCCTTCAGTCATTCCAAGCGTCGGACGAGCAGCGCAGACCCTGGATGCACTACTTGCTGGGTTGCTAGGAGACGTGTGGAGACATGCGGACATTTAAAGAACGTTTTTCTCGCCCAGAACGAGACTCACGACCACGAACCTGTCGGTAATGTGGATGATGGTGATGGCAGTGTGTGAGCCACCAGTCCAGCTGCATGTTTCCATTGTCATTCAAAGAGTATTTATACGAAAGTCTTCCGAGCTCGGAGTTATTTATATCAAGGTATTTAGCGTCTAGGTAAAAGTATTATTTATACGAAGCTATTTCGAGCTCAGAGGGTGTTGTTACTTGAAAGTGTTTAGTGGTTGTTTACGAAAACATTTAGTATTAAAGGGAGTTGCTTATTTGAAAGTAGTAAGTGTTTATAAGAAAGTTGTTGACAGGAACGCATTTAATTCAATGCTGAGAGGATGTTGTAAATACGTAAGTACACACCTCTCATCTCTTCTAAGGAAATGCATTACGAAAATGTGTTAAGACAACTGGTGTGGAGGTGTACAACACACACACGCACGCATTCACACAGTGGAGCTCACGTGTTTTCTCACAAAGCAAACAGTTGGCCAAAGGCTGTCCAGATACGCATATTGCTGTAAAAGGACAGGGCATCATTAGGGTATTTCAAGTAAATTTTATTAGTGTTGATGAAAGGCCTATTAAACAGATTTATAGCCCTAGCTGTAACTGTCAATTTTATGTCTCCTGTACTTTGTTTTCAACAACCTAAGCAAATATGTTTATTTGTGGTGACAAGCAGGGTGTTGCGGCCATGGCGAAAAGAAAAATGTTCACTGATAAAAACTTACAAAACTTTTTAAATTCCTCTCTCCATTTGTTTATCTGTATTTTTGCTTTCGTGAGGTCTTCCTGGAAGCTTTGACAAAAAAGATTGGGGATGGAAATTTTTTACAGAGAAATATTAAGACGAATAAAGTTAATGTGGGCTTACATGCAGTCTTCTCTCTTTGCAGCTGGTCATTTACTGAAGATTGTAGGCGATTCGATCTTCTACAGATTGTTTTCTAAGCAAAGCTTTTCCGGAAAAGAATACATTAATACAATGGAATTACTCCCAGAAATCTGCCCGCCTTTACAGCGAAATACTTGTACCTGTGTCGATTTTTGTACTTAAAAACTCGGATTTTTCCCCTGGCGAAAGGTGAAAATAAAAACAACCGTAGCTCAGCGCACTGTGTAAAGGAAAACCGGAAAAGGCGAGTGCACAACTTAAGCCAGCGCATGCGCGTCGTAAGCTGTGTTCCCGCGCACTAGATGGCAGTGTCTCTCTCTCTGCCAGAACTGAGGGCAGAGGTACGGGACTCTCAAGTTGTCTCCCTTAACTACCAGTTATCTTTACTTGATTCGTGCGCTGAGATACGATGGTAAGAATGCCAACATGGCTGAACTGGATGAAATGCGAGAGGACATTTTTGAGAGGTGCATTATTGTACTGAAAGGATCGTCTTGGTTGGTGTGACAGAGCAAAGGGCAGAGATAAGGCTGTAAAATATGTCACACAGGATATGTCGTTTACAGAATTAAAAAACACTCTCAACAAAAAGCGAAATAAATGGCGTTTGCACAGTGATTAACATAAAAAAATGAGTTTGCCCGTTTTACTGTTTGGTCGTCCGATGACCTTCTGTCCCACAATTTACATGTTGTTTATTCTTACTAGCACATCCATCTTGCTTTATCTCGCTTTCTCTGTTTCTCGTTCTCCTTTTATTTATTGTTTTAGTTTTTTTTAAAATTTCTTTTATTTTGGATTGATTGATATTTTAATTTGTGTGTTCGTTTGTTTGTTAGTTATTTACTTAATTCTTCTTTTCATTTGTCGTTTTGTTTTGCTGTCTTACTTTGTTTATTTGTGGATTGCGTGTACTTTCAATCCACCTTCTGTATTTCCATTTTGCAGCACTATTTTTCTTTTTTAGCAGCCATCTTAATGTCTTTCTGTTCTCCCGTTTACATTAATTATGTACCTTCTCTTTATTCCTGGACTTTGTTCATTTTACTTTATTCTAGTAAACATGTTCAATTTTTTCAAAGTCTTTTTCTTTGGTCCAATTTTCTGACATCTTGCTATACTTATTTCGTAAAAAACACCATCGTTTCCAGTTTTTCCTTTCAGTGTGAATGTTTACAAAAGTTTGAAATTCACAAACTCTGACACGATAAAGACACTTCAGTTTAGCAGTGTGCAAAGAAGCAGCCAAACTCCTACCCGAGGAAATACCACGCTCTATCTTTTCATTCGACACGAGGGTGCATCACTAAGCACAAAGCAATTACTTACTACCCAAAAAAGGGAATCTCGACCACATAAACTAGATTGCAATCTCCCGTCTCCATGCAGCCAGGCACCACATAGAAGCGATCAAGTGCAGCTGCCCGTATCAAGAACAGCAACTCTGCTATCGTGGCGAGCTCACTCTCTACTTCCGGAAGTCTGGGGCGGTTGCGAGGCAGCAGGACGAAGCTCGAGAAGAGCACAAAAAGTAAAGCGAGACTCGAACACTCGGTTGTCTTCACAGTCACCTGGAGGTGGAGCAGACATCACCGTTGTTTCCCACGTGCGTCAGAAGGTCACGTGATCCCACGTCGCACCCAAGCAGTTCAACGAGGTGTTCGAACAGAAGCAAGAGAATGGTGCGGGACCAGGTGTTCGGAAAATTTTATTAAGTATTAATTTGAAAGAAGTAGAGAAATAAACGTTAAAGATAAAAATTTCACAGCAAATAATCTTGACAAAATTAAAGCTTTGTGAGAAACATCTTGTCCGCTACAACAGGTTTACAGTAGAAATGGTGGAGGTCAGGGTTGATGACATGCTAATGTTTCTGTGTGAGCACCGTGCATCGAGGGATTCATGAAAAGTGCACAGATGGGTGTAGGGGTGGTGTACCGGGGTGTGTGGTGCATGTCTGTGTGAATGCACTCACTCGCTGTGTCCGGCGGGCGGTGTTCAAGTCTGCGCGAACTTTACCAAATCTCAATGGATTCTCGTAGATACCAAACGGAAACGGAGTTTATTGCTGGAAGTTTATACTCGATTCTTTTTCATGCAGAAGTATTGCTGCTTGTATGTTTTCACTGACTTGCATATCCACGACGAAATACTGGGGTAGCTAATTAAACACGGAGCATTTATCTCGAAACTCTTACGAAGTTTTTTTCTTCGTATCGCTAACAACCATTTAACAATTTAACAACTTTTCATGTCCAGTAGTTCACACTTATCTCCATTAGCCTCTGACTCTTTCTGTTCACATCATGTCCAGTAGCTTTAGCTGATTCATTCAATTCAATTCAATTCAATACAACTTTATTCATCCACAAGGGCAATTAGAGGACTCATGCACTGAATACTAAATGTGTCAGACGCCTCCTTGCACACGTCGTGCCCTAGACACGCTGAACCACTCACAGCGACCCCACGGTCACTAGGCCAAGACGTTTCTCACGAAGCTTTAGGTTTCCTTACAGGGCATCGTATTACTTCAAAAGGAAGATGTCGAGAAACATCGTATCAGTTTCAAGGTACCAGGGGCATGTTTGTCAGCTGACTGAGCTCAACTAAGTGCTGGATACTTGCTGGATACTGTTTCCTCTGAGTGGATGAGCTCGTCTAGCCTCTCAAACTGCGAGTCTGCCACCACACCAGCAATTAAAAGGCCAACAACCGATCGTAGTCTTCCCTCGTCAGCGCTGTACACGACGATAGGTGGGTCCCTGTGTCACAGGTAGACCCCAGTCATGGTCACTGACCTCGCGCTGTTCACAGCAATGTTTATATTAAAATTTTGCTGTTCAAGGTGGTTTATATTTAGCCTCATTTTCTTTTTATAGTCTGTCCTCTGATTTGGTGATGTTGGCTTCTCTTCCTGAATCACAGGGAGGCGTCTTCACTCTGTTTGGGGGAGATACCTTCCTTTTCTGCTGAGTTATTTAAAAACAAAACTTGCATCTTCTCAGAAATGTAAGAGCGAGCTTATAGACACAAATGTAACACAGAGGTATCATATATAAATAGATCTCCCTTTCCCACCCGACACACACCCCACACACGAGTGATTTTCAAGTGCAAACGACTTAACAGTAACGGAAATAACCCAACGGTCACTGAACTCGTGTTGTTATGTGTACAAACGACTTGCACTGATACAACTGCAATGCTCCACTCGTAAAGTGTGACCTCGTCAGCAAGATGATACCCTGGGAACAATGGCATGATATCTAAATGCGCTGTACCCAAGTGATTGTTCTTAAGATAATTGAAAACACCACGGACCTGAACAACACACTTGGAAGACAGAGAGATGGATTCTTACATTGATCGAAGGCGTATGAATCTACACTCGACAAGTTTGACCCTTTACTGCCAGGGTAGAGTTGCTGTAGTAGGGACAATACGATTTGGGAGAGGTATCATCATTCTTTGTGCCCCACTCATTACTGTTTTCTAATAGAGGGTGTTGGTGCTTGTGGAAGATCAAACTATCGCCAAAAAAAAAAAAATTCCAAGAGTTCCCCTGACTCCACTCACAGGTTCAGTTGCACTCACCGTTCGATTTTTCGTTTCTGGTCAAGGGTCATACTTACGTGATTATAATAAAGGCTTACGTCTTACTGATGGATGTAGGAATCTATAAAATGTCCTCGTTTCTATAACTACCGACACGGAACTAATTTCTGTTGTTTTTTGGCTCTAAAATAATAATAATTCTATTCTTTGCCTAGTCACTGCATCAATTATTTTGCTATTGAGTCATTTTTAATAGAATTAAATTCAAACGACCGCTGTATGTTCTGGTGTTGACATGGGACACTTAGTACAAAGTGAAGTGTCACAACTAAGCTTCATAAATCTCCCGCGTGCCTGTTGCCCGCAAAGAACTTTGACAAACAAGTCTCGGTAACAAGTCCCGGATCATCGCCAAAACTCTGAATATGATTGGCTGAGCACTCGTCATGCCCGTTATAGTTTAAAAGCATTAGCCATGCTGCAGTCACACGTGCTTTATCGTGCTTTACAGTTGTCTGGAAGATTAGAGTTTTCTCCTCAAACGAACACGCCGCCTCCGCAGACGACTGACCTTTTGAAGCCAAGAGGTCAGCACCTGATCCGTATTGCCGCGGTGCAGTCTTCGATTTCGTGTAGTGAGCGGGTGGAATCAGCAGGAGTCTACTTGTCTTTCTTCTCCTCAAACATCGCTCGTCGTTGCGGGATCGAGATAAATTAAAACATTCTCCGCGGCTGAAGAGTTACTGTGGATTAGGAGTAATGTCCCTGTAATGCAGCCAGTCTGCAAGGCAAAGGTGGGCATTACCAACAGCTTCACAGCGGCTGCTATCAGGTGTGGCAGGTCGTGCACTCTGACCCTTCCGACAGACATCAGTCACAATTTTTATGCAGGTGTCTTGATCCCTAGAGGGGGAGGGAGGAAAGCAGTCTGAACCTATATAGTCGAATGATTATAATCGTTCAAAACATCAACAACAGCACAACCACTTCAAGATTCTATGTATTCATTGTTAATAACTACAAACATATAACAAACATTAAATAATTTGATAATTACTTAATAATTAATCAGATAATTGGATTTTCTAGAAATGACTGAATTCTTTAGAATTCACGAGAACATAGTGGACCCTTTGCCTGCTACCTCTCAAGAAGGTATAGCAGCTAATAAGGCTTTTGCATGGATCCAAACTCACATTGGGACACGCACACCACACACTGGCATATGCGATGTCCCTCCGTCTAACTGGCTGGACGAAGCTGAGCTCTGTTTGGATCTTTTCTTGTCTAACCTCCCTACACTGTCCAGGTGTACTTCCAGGTACCGAGGGTGGTTGTAGGTAGTATGGAGGGCTTCTCGAGGCAGGAAAGCAGGGAGGCGTAGAGTTCAAGCTGTTGTAATGACAGGTCCTGTCGGCCCGCGGTTCAGTCCTCGTGAAGTGAAGATGAGAGATGGGCAGTGCGGAGCATTCAGCTGGGATTAGCGGGGGACGACGACCGGGGAGATGATTGTTGTCGCTTGATGTTCATGTTAAACGTACAATTGCCGTACACAATGTGTTACTTAGGTCTTTATGGCCTCTTCCCGGACTCTTACTTTGAGCTGTTGTTTCCCCCTTACCACTCATTAGAGACGAATCCTTTCATCTGAAGACCTCCTGCCGGCACAGTGTCACAGACTGCATATTATTATTGTTTGAGGGAGCTTAAAGGCTTTAGAAGTCCCTGTCCTAGTCTGTTCTTGGCCACTTTTGTCATTCATTCACACACGACGATTATTTTCTTTCAACTGTAAATACGCTTGTCAACAGGTAGGTTCTACTCTGACCCTGCCTCACCTGAACCTGCACACCTTTTCACGCGTGCTTTGTTTCGGGTTATCCTTTATAAAATGTTGGCATTGTTTGTATGCCCTGCCATTTCTCATTGTGCGAGCGCGGTCAGGTTTCAAATTTTATTGTAATCATTTTATAAATGTTCGTGGATGTGAGGCTACTCTTACCTTTAATTTCTATCCGCTTGTCGCTTTTGAAGTTGTGTTTTAAAAATATGCTCACCTCCCAGTGTCCCCCCTCCCATCACCACCAACGAGTCATCCTCATAATCTTTACTTCAAATTTTTTTTGTAGTCTACCTGTGATGGCGGTGATGATGGCAATATTTGACTTCGAGCGATTGTCCTCCGGTCTGAGTTCGGCACCATCCCCTGCCTAGCGGCCGGTGACAGGTGGAGAAAAAAGAGTGACACGCTTGGGTGAGCAGCAGAGGAAAGCATAATTCCTGAGAACTTCATAAAGTCCACAACCCTGCAACATGCCCACCCGGTCAGCGCGAGCCTACGACAGACAAAACACAAACCATTTCATCGAGAATCAGACACTAACCCACCCGAGAAATATTATCGCACCCGGAGAAATGTAACACCGAACTAAACTACTGGTGCCGCCATGCAAGTGATGAGTATTTCGGGTGCTCGTATATCCGGGTACACCATGGAGAAAGGAGGACACACAGACAGACAATCCTCTCACCCTCCCATTCCTTCCATGTACATGCCAGTTTGATACATGCCAGCTTACACATGTCAGTTTTACACCTGCCAACATATACATGTCAGGTTTATATATGTCAGTTTGATATATGCCAGCTTATACATGTCAGGTTTATATATGTCAGTTTGATATATGCCAACTTATACGTGTCATTTTTGTTCATGCCAACATATACGTGTCAGTTTTATACATGTACTTTGCGTTAAATTCTTACTATAATAAATTATTGAAATATTCGCACTCCTACTTTAGAACAGACACGAGCTTAGCCGAATGAAAGAACATAATCGGTTTGGTCAATGTTTGGTTTATGTCGTTTGTTCACTCGCTCTCTTCTTTTCCATCTTTCCACTTTCCCTCTTGCGTTCCAGGACAGGAAACGTTTAGGATGCCGAGCAAGGAACCTACCCATCCGATGACCCCTCCCCCCATCATCAGGGCGACATGCTGCAGCAGGCTGGAGGACGTTCACATCCCAGGTCAGGGACACTGGTGACCCCGACGAGTCTGTTGGCATCGGGTCAGTGCGCGTGGTCACCTGCTGGTCAGCATTCCATTTCCTGTCCTCACACGTAGGCCTATGAAGTGCATATGAACTCCTCCCGATGTCAAGGATAGCCCTAGATGTCGCTATGAACCCTCGAGGTTAACGGACAGCGTGACCTTGTTTGTTTCCGCATCGCTGATCGGAGAGCGTGCAGCCAGGAACGCTACCCTGGGGCGCTTTCTTTGTATCCATGCCAGTGGTGTCCAACCTTTTGTCGCCCGAGGGCCGCACTCCACATGATATCAACTCTCGTGGGCCACAACATGGCGGCTTTGCCCACGTGAGAACTGAAATTTTACAGCGATGTACCGAAACGTAAGATTCGAGCCTGAGGCACCTTCGCGGGTATTCTGGGCACACCTGATCTGTACAATTCATTTTATAATTATAGATTCTATAACTATTCAATTACATATATAAAAATGAATTGGACAGTAACTTTTCTGTATAATATAAATGAAATATTTTGGTTTTACCAAAATTTTCTCCGTTTAGTTATAAAATGAATTGTATAGTTACAGAATGCATTCTATAATTATGAAATGTATTTATAGCTAGACATCTGGCGCCATACTTTGCAGTATGTCGGAGAACTGCTTAACAGTAAGTGCTACGTGGAATATGTCAGAGGATGTCTAATTAAAAACCTTTGAGCAATGAGCGCTGCCAGGAAAGTCAAGTGTTTGGTCTTGAAGTACCCTACGGTCGGCACCCGCGCAAGCTCCTGCAGCAATACTGTATACACACATCCACTTGACACATACAGCGGTCTGTTACACTGGCATCCACTGATGCTTGTCATGACTGACGCAAGTGAAGTGCATTAACTGTGTCTAACTTGTTTGCATTTTTGTTTTATCATGTCTCACAACCTTAACCTAATGTATTTTGGTTTCTCCCAAACTATTTCCCTGTAATTAATTAACCTTAACTTCATTGAAATAATTTTGTAAAATCCTTTATATTTTTACCAAATGCACACAGACATGTACACACAGACACACGGCAGGGCAGGCGGAAGACAGAGGAGGGAGGAGGAGGAGAGGGAGAGCCCCTGCAGTTAACGCCGAATCAAAGACGCACGTCACGTGACTAGCAGGGGAAGCAACTCTCAAGCGACATCTGACGGAACAGACGACAAGCTCGGGCATGTTGTGTTCCAGTCGGCTGAGGAAGGTAAGGATGTTTGAACTGTCTTACTTTCACTTCCGCAGTCGTGTTTGCATGCTCTCTCACGCGCGTGTGTTGGTGTCAGACGACACAACACACAAACACCTGGCTAAGCCTCAGACACTCGTCATCTACTTCACACCTCTCCCTCCGTCAGGTAGTCAAGGAAAGTAGGTACATGTACAACAATTCTTCTCACTCCAACACCCACAGAACCGTTACGGCTAGTCACGTGAGAGGCTGTCTATTTTTAGAAGCCGTTAGCTAGCCTAGACACCCCGGGTAACGGTGAAATGAAATGCGCTGTCCCCTCCCTGTCCCCCCCGCTCTGTGGATAGCGATCTGCAAATGTGTCGCGCTTTGAAAGCAGAAAAAGCGGTTATTTATCTTTTCGTTACGGGTGGATTCAGCTGGATACCGGCACTTTCGAAACTCGAGTAGTGTTGAAAACTTGTTCTGACTTCAGTGTTTCTGCCACCATTACAAAAATAAAATAGGTTGGAGGGCGCATACCGAACCCTGGTTAACTTTCCTCCACCCTCCACCCGCCTGCTTCCTGAACCTCACAGATTGCTCGGAATGCTCAGCACTTGTTAAAAAGCTCGTGTCGGATGTCGTACAGTGCAAGGCAGTTACAACAGTTACCCTACACACGATTACATATTGCGACAGTCTGGTTCTGCACACAAATACGAAATAAATACTCCGATGGACCCACTGAGGCTTTGTATTGTCTTACAAGCTGAAGGGATGCAGTGTACAGTCACAAACCACGTGTGTGCATGTCTGCATGGACACGATGCTGTTGGTCACAGGCTCGTCACGCTTCGTAGCTTCAGTGGCCGGTACCCGGTACTCGGTACCCGGGGGCTTGTCTGTCACCAGTACGGCAAGGTCGGATGCCGTCTGGGGCACAATCCGGGTAGCACACCTGTCACACCTTAGCTTCCGAGGTTTCCTTCGCTTACATCGTTTTCCTACCTTTAATCATTCTTTGTGAAAGCACTTTCTTATCAGATAAGCCGATAACCAACATGGTCGACACTTTGCGAGTCAAGCACACAATTCTCTAGGGTTGTGACAACTAACATACTGTCCTCCTGAATGATGAAAGTAATTATATAGTATTCTATATCGTTAATACACTATAGCAATGAAACAGAACACACAGTTATTATATTACACTTAATGTAACTAATTTATGTTGTAGATGTTATCAAAAAATGATGAAACGTTTATGGAGAAAGTTGTATTTAGTGATAACAATTAATTTTACATTGCAGTAAATATCACGTGTTGTATAGTACACTGTAATAAATATTGACCGTAGCTGCCTGTCAGAGACCCGCACAAGACAATACAAGGAAAGATGAATTTGTGGATGGATAGACATGAAGAAAGAAAGAAGGCAATTACATGTACACGTTTATTGTAAAATGTTTCTGTATCTTGCGAAATGCAAGAAAGCTAAAAGCAGTACACACTGGTAATGTAATAGTCATATCATGTCAACATAGTCAAAAATATAGTCATATGTCAACATATGTCAACAGTAAGCCTTTATTTACCCACTGTAGCTCATAATGCTAAACATGTCAGTTTATGTATTATCAACTTCACATTGCGATCGCGACTTTTCTGTTTCCTAGTCAGACGATGGCACAATGGCGAGCGACTTTCAGACGCACTGAGCCTGTGGGCTCACTTCATTCCAGTCTATCTCTACACTTCTCATTCTTGCAGCTTTTATTCTCCTCGAGTCCAAACACGTGCACCCTGAAAACTAAAACATTTTTCAGAAGCGCCTCACATACTTCTAACATCTCCCAGTGACCAAGCACTAATGACAAACAGAGGTGCATATATTTCAGTTGCAGATGTAGAAGGTCCAACCTACTAGTATGCCTACGTGTTTCACATTAAACAGATTTATAGGCAGCCCTAGATCGCTATTAATCAGTTGTGGCTGTTGAGCTTGTCTCTGTTCGCTCTTTTCCAAACAGATGAATAGTGATACAGAGAGCACTTTCCGCCGACAGCCTTTTGAGACCGGTAATTAATACCCCGTTACATTCGCCTATCGCCGTGTAAAGCAGCTCTCGTCACACATGCTCGACCCAATAAGGTTTGAACCACTTCTCCCGTAAATTAAAGTCGTAACTTCACAAGCACGTCAAACTCAAATTGAGCCGCCCACTCGGCCTCCACCAAGTGAGTCACCGGCGTGAGAGGTGAGCACTGCACACCACTGTGACCTACAATGTACAGTCCTGTGATTTCACCTCCTCGTGGCCCTCGCTCTTGACTAAATGTCCCTTACTTTGTAAGACTGGGGTGCACGGTCCCTGGCAGGGTAGCAGGTAACCCAAGAATTTACGACCCGAAGTTGCTGTCGGCGTAGGACAAAACAGCGGCTGAAATAACAGTGCCATTGCAGTTGTGTATTACTTGCAACTGGCTGCGATAAAATTGCAGTGAAACCATTTAACCCTTTCCGTTGCCCTTGTGTCTTTCCCAAGCACTTTTGTGCCTCACCATCTGATTGGTTACCAACTTTATGGCCGGTATATGATGTGTACACAAATCAAATCAATCAACTAAAAAGGTTTTTAGCTGTCTGAGAACGAAGACCTCTCGTTTAATTCTGTGTTTGTGTTGTGAATGTGTTTTGATGTGGATGTCGGTAATTGCCATGTTTCTGTGTTTGTTTATATGTCTCTGTTTGAATGTCAGAGATGGATCACTATGTTCCTTGGTTTGTTTGTGTCTTTATTGAGCTGTCAGAGATGGATCACCATGTTCCTGTGTTTGTTTACGTGTTTATTTGACTGTCAGAGATGGATCGCCATGTTCCTGTGTTTGTTTACCTGTTTATTTGACTGTCAGAGATGGATCACCATGTTCCTGTGTTTGTTTGTGTCTTTATTGAGCTTTCAGAGATGGATCACCATGTTCCTGTGTTTGTTTACCTGTTTATTTGACTGTCAGAGATGGATCACCATGTTCCTGTGTTTGTTTACCTGTTTATTTGACTGTCAGAGATGGATCACCATGTTCCTGTGTTTGTTTGTGTCTTTATTGAGCTTTCAGAGATGGATCACCATGTTGCTGTG
>SRHC01001952.1:249800-287532 GCA_004794325.1 Pomacea maculata
GTTTATTTGACTGTCAGAGATGGATCACCATGTTCCTGTGTTTGTTTGTGTCTTTATTGATCTGTCAGTGATGGATCGCCATGTTTGCCTGAACTGCGCTGCGGCTCCTACCTTCTCATTCTGCTGATGGACTGGATTTATTTTTCTCCATTACACAGAAGTGTAGATTGATCGAATCTAACGATTTTCTGGTCTGGAGTATGTCCTTTGTTTCCGTTACTTTTTTTTTACAACGGCGACCATCCTTGTCTCACTAACATTGGTTTCCTGACGATTTCGTGCCGAACACTAGGCTGGTCAGTCCTCGTGTCTTGGTGTGACTCCGACTGTGGTCAGCGGGGCGTGTAAAGTGTACTGAGCTTGTCCTGCAGGCTGGGATAATGCACCACACCCCAGCGAACTTTATTACTATCATTATATACCGGCGTGTATGTCAGTAATATATCATATCGACTTCTCTGCTGCTCACAGCCACTATATCCGAAACCTGTTGATATGTTCCTACATGTCCTGAATTACCTTCGTGACTTTGACTCTGCATTTCTACTTATGTAATTAGCAGTAACTCTGAAAGATTAGGTAGGTAGGGGCAAGAAGAGGCGTAGGACAGGTGTCAGACAGGGAGGCCCTCAAGGAGGTACACGTCACGTGACAGATCAAATAACGTCAAGACACGGAGGATATGGCCATGCATTGAAAGGTTCACCGGCAAACAATAGTTCTCAGGGAGTGGTGAACAAGATCAAGCTAGTCTCGAGCCTTGTGGGGTTCTCTCGTCCGCTCTTGCACGACAAACAGCAAAAGGATCTATGGTCGCCATACTCTTTTCACAGTTGAGCTCGCGGTTCTTTCATTTTGGGTTCGAGCTTGTTGGCATCAAATATTAAAATCGCCTTTTTTGAACAAACTCCGAGGTAGAATATCTTAAGTCCCGTCGACAAGCCAGGAAACTGTCTTTATGCAGAATATAGAACTCTCTTTACCTTTCAGTTAGTTCAGTTACCCTTCTACGTAAGGTGTTTTGACTATCATCCTATGTTTAAAGTGTGTGTGTGTGACAGAGAGCGCGTGCGTACGTACGGTGCACTATGTGTTTATGCATTTTTCATTTCCTTTGTATTCTTGACAGTCCTGCAACAAGGACACGAACTTTCTCTTCATTCTTTAATGCCGAGTCATTATCTGAATTTAAGAACTGAGGGAAAAAGTAGTTCCCATCTATTGCAGCATCAACTGCTTCCTCCCAACCTCATCCATTTGAGCTGCCCACTAACATGAGATAAATTCCATTCATTTATTTTAGAGCCCTTAACAAACCGGAAGACCTCTATTCAAGACACTGTATGGAGTGGGAGACGTGTGACACGGCTAACCTTTGACGTGGCGCCCACCCCAGTGAGGGTCAGATTAGTCTCAAAAGGTCTTTTTCCAGAGTGCTTTTCTTTCTGAAAGCGTGGCCAAGCAAGTCGCCTAAACGTTACACCTGAATACAAAACCATTTAACCTTCGGCCCCTGCACGTTCATTTATCAGGACTGTAGCGCGCGGACGTGCAACACACAAAACGGTCGCAGGCAACATTGGGTCTGCTCGATCGCACGCCATTGATCTTATCGTCAGTAAGGTGGCCGCACGGCGGCGCCACACATCGACCCGTTAAAAGGAAGACAATTCTGTGGAGGTTCAGCACGCTATGTCGTCTCATTGCCCACCATGCACCTGGGTTAAGCAGTGCACCATGGGTGGAATCGTTGGACGGGTGCGTGTAGGGGAAAAGCGATCTGATTCTCCTCGTCTGTCTGTGTGTGTGTGGCGCTCGCCTCTCAATTGACATATAAAACAAAACAACAATGGTTTTATCTTGAGGCGGGAGATAAGAGTTATTTTCCGTTAACTATTATAATTCAATCGTTTTTAACCAGAAAACATTATCGAAAAATTTAATACGTTTATTTACAAAATAGCATCCAGATTCACCAATTTGTTTGTGAAGACATTTATTGACATTAAACCTGGTAACTGTCTCTGTCTAATATCCTCTTTGCTCACAGCATTGAAGTAAGGTTTGATACTTATACACTTCTTCATCATCCTCATAACAATTATCGCCAACAATGACGATTATTATGCAATATTATCCTGAGGATAATCCACACGTTCCTGACAGTTTGTGCAGCGAACTGAGTAGCAACTCATAATTCACTTATTCACGTGCGCCAGAAAATTGTTGAGAGTCAGTGGTCGGCGTCGTTGATAAGAGCTCAGGTCAGTATCGTGGGGAAGGACACTGAGCTACGCAAAACAGTTGTTAGGGAGGTAGTGCAGGTGAGTATGGGAGGAAAAAAAACGGAGCAAGGGAGAAAACTACTGTGCCTCATTCTAACATCAAATGCTGCACCAGGTAGAGTTACCTGTTAGTGCCACTCACGGGACATAATCATTCAGTTGAAGGTCGCAACCAGTTTTGATGTTGTGTCCCTTTCTACTTTTTCTCTCCCCAATCCACTCCGTAGGTTCAAGTACATCTCACGCCCTCGTCATATTCTGGTACGTGAACATCGCGACACTCACGCACCTTTAACCTCATTCTACCTACTGACGTCATACTACAATTACACATTGTTTCCGCTGACATCATAAATTACATATTGTTTCTAGCTACGCTTACGTCATAAAATTACATATTGTTTATAACTTCACTGATTTCATAATATGAATAATTCTATTACACTGACGTCACAAATGACGTACACTGATTGCACTGAGATCGACAAAGAGCAACCACTGATTTCAGCAGCCATTTTTTTATTATAAGTTTTTTTGTTTTTGTTTTTTCGCAGAGATCTATTTATCACAGTATCCGTTGGTTTAAATGTAGGAGGTAGATGATCACATCTTTTTTCGCTTTTTTCAGAAAAATATATATTTTTAAAAATATTTCTTATGCACACGGAATATTCGGGATTTTTACGGAGAAAGACCTTTGATGATTATTCAGTGCATCATTTTGTTTATTTACATTAACATTTCTAAGCAGTGTTGGTGTTTATCAGTTATACTCTAGGATTTGGCTTTCTTACTCTCACGTTCCTTTACCCTTGTCTCTTTTTGAAACCTCACATTCTGACGGTCATGTTGAGGAGACCCTCTGTAAAATATCACTTTCTGACATGCTGCATATCTTTTTTAAGAGGTCAGATTCTGACCCTCTTACGGTACAGCGTTCTTGTGTAAGATGTCACATTCTGACACTGTGAAGTATTCCTCTGTAAGATGTGACATTCTGATTATGCCTCTGTCAAAGTATTTGTAAGCTGTCAGTCACATCCTGAGACTAGTTGCTGATTGTGTCAGGCGCGCGATGGCACACTACTATAATTATACAACACGGACTAGCATGACTGGCTTGCGCTGATAAATGTCAGTGAACAACTTCTTGACAATCCGTGCTCCGATCATCATCCAGCGCACACACGTGACCGCACCTACACCTACCGCTATCCATATGAGACACCAAAAAGACGGACATCGGGAATTCACAGTTCTCTAAGTATGTTGGTTTATACCGGGGACTGTTTAGAACTGTGAAATCAAAGAAAAGTCGACAGAGCTAACAGTAAACTGGATAAACTGCTAGAGATTATATACACTCGCTTCCCTTTTGATCGTCGACAAGTGTCGCTCTTGATTATTTAAGCCTAGTGTGGCGGCGACAGTTTCTCTGCTCAAATGAACAAGTTTCCTGCCAGGAACCAATCGTGAATTAGTATACATATATAGAAACCACGCTTTCGTCACAAAAGAAGCAGCAGACAGTGGACAGCAAACCGCACGCTAGACATCTGATGATTCTCGTTAAGGAGGAGGATGTACACGACTGTCAGTGAAAACTTGTCACACTTGTTGACCCTCCTCAGGCTGTGAATCTCACGTGATGCACTCACTGCTTGCCCCACCCATATATCCGAAAGGAAGAAAGCACAGTGCAAAGGTAATTACATCCTGTACAGGAAATGTCGACAAGCACCTTGAAGTATGTTTGAGACCGATATTCACAAAATTCACAATATCACGGGGCCGATATCCACAGAAGTGAATCGAACCATAGATCCTTTTGCTGTTTTTGTGCTTAGCTGACGGTCGGCTTGTAAACCGAGTGTAATCCGAGCGCTGCAACAACTTGAAGAGTAATCCAGGCGGAAGGAAAGTTTAGTGTCGTCACATGAAGCAACACTTTTCCACAGAATCTTGTGATGTTTGCTGACACAGTGGGACTTGTTTGCTTTGCCAGGATTTCCCAAGGAGGGAACAGCGCGCAGTCTCTGTCAATGACATATTCATCGCTGGTGTCAGAGATACCTTTATATATTTTATACTTATGTTGTCGCGCCTTGGAAGCTGTCACCGAGAAGCTCTCCCAGTCCGCAGTCTGCCGAGGATGAAACAAGATCCAGCTGCACACACACACACACAGGTACACCCACACAGGTACACTCGCACAGGTACACACACACAGGTACACCCGTGCACCCACGCGTACACTCATATTCACACAGGTTTAAAGGTACACATTGCAGTGTGCACAGTTTATACATAATATATCCACATATAAATATTTAAAAATTAAAAATTTCAGTAATCAAGTCGGTATAAAAGTAGTCATAGAGTAATTCAGGCTGCAGAGTAAGAACAGATTAAGGAGTTGAGTGCACCTGCAATAAAGTAAATTAAGAAAAAAACCTTGACTTCAAAGAAACTCGGCAACCACTCAAAAATCGAGAAGGGTCCATAACTGTCAACGACCGATATAATGAGTGTTTGGGCAGCAAGAAGAGCTTTTTCCATAGTTTATTTTTTTTAAGTACATTTTCAATCAGAAATTTTTATAAGTTAATTTCTCATCTTATCGTAAGTTTAAGTTTCTTAAGTTATTTCGATATTTACATTTCCCATATTAACTTTCACTATAGAAAAATACACCATGTCATTGTTTTCTCGTTTGGTTCCTGCGCCCCTCGTGTGTGTGTGTGTGTGTGTAAGTGTGTGTATGTGTGTGTGTGTGAGAGAGAGAGAGTGTGTGTGTGTGTATCTGTGTGTGTGCGACGCACATTCAGAAGACTTAGTTCACTGCCCAAGACTCGGCATCTCAGTGCAAAGAGTCCGTCCAAAGGTGCAGGTGATCGTGACACACGGAAAGTTATCAGAATGACAGAAATATATTGAATGAGGAAAAAGCTGTGTTCCTGCCGCCAGCGGTGCGTGTCTGGCTGGGTGAGGAGTTACCGTGCCTGACATGCTTACCTGAACATTTACAGAGTTCAAAGGCATTGTGAACGGCTTGTGTCAATGAAATGTGCTATGGGAAACATTATTTGTATGTTTTATTATTTCTGCTTGATTATTTGTCTATTCATTTGGTATTTTTTGTTGTTTTTGACGGTCCACACACTCCGTTTTCATAAACTGATCACACCTACTACAAAGAAGGGTGGAAAAAAATTAAAAGCACCTTTCCCTCTTCTCAAAGATGTTTGTTATCCAATAGCATCGACATCGGGATATTTTTTTCCTGTCTAAAGTACTTTTTTTTGCGATTCCCACTTAGATATCTATGAAACAGTCTCAGATAACATTTTTACCGCTAGCCAATCCTTAAGGAGAGACAGATCGCACACACCGGCACATTTCTTTTATTAAGTCCTGGCAAACAGAACCGCGACAACTCAAAGACAACAAAAGACATGATTCTACTGCGCCAAGCTGACCTCTGATCTCAGCGCAAACAGTTTGCAACTCCATTAGCAACAGCAACAAGACGACAGCAAGAACTGACACGTAGTGATGGCTGTTGAATCCGCTTTTCTTCCTTTGCAGCGGAGTACATTGCTGTTGGTGATTCCGTCTTTCTTGATGAAAGACAAGATATTAAAAAAAAAGTCCTGATATAAGTACATTTGTTTTACATGTGTAAATGCAGTTTAGTGGAAACGAAATACATACCTGTTGGTGATCTTGCTCCTGCGGTGTGACAGTAGCCTGCACAGCATGGTGTCTTGCACCCCGATCGCCCCAACTCCGGATGGGTAGAGACTTTATATAAACTCACTATCACCCGCCAGCGTGTCAGGCAGACCTGGCGTGCACTGCACCCCTTTCAGTGGCACCACCACCCACGATGCAGCTGATTTTTGCGGGAAAAACGCACGTGGTGGTTCCCGCCGTAATCCGCATTATGCGTGTGCGCAGTCGCCTGTCATGCGCAGTGCAGCGGCGCACCGCTCACAATGGCGCGAGTTCAGAGCTGCTGACCCCAACAATGGCGGGGCGTGTTCGCACTGAGGTTACAAGCTGTGCTGTCTGGCAGCCCGTGAACAGGAGGCTGGAGTTGGTGTTGAGAGTAGGGTTTGTGCCCACGGATGGGTTGACGGGTGGCAGTTGGGACCTCAATGTATGATCCATCCACGCATGTAACTTCGTTTTCTAGGGCCCACAATGCAATGCCAGACTTCTCGCTACCATCTTCAAGCAATATCTCCTTATCTCGACCTGCTTTACTTATTCACTATGTATGTCTGCCTGTTTGATTTGTTCCTCTCTCTTTCTCTCTGTATTTCACTGTCTATCGAACATTCTCATCTGGAACCGCCAACTTCGACCATAATTCTTACCATAATATACAAAGAAGTCTGTGATATACTCCATCATTTTTGCATTCTCACCCCCACCTCCACAGAAAGACATAAATACTCTTCACTCGCGTTTCTCTCTCTCTCTTGTTTTTGCTCCGTAGTTTTCTGTCCCAATAAAAATAAGTCTCGAACAGCAGATTAGAACATAGCAACGACTTCTTGCATTATCAGAAAACCAGTCTTCCCTTTTTTTCCTTATGCACCCAAGGCAGGAAATCTTAAGCCACCCCATTCTCCCCACCCCACCTGACCTACCCAGTGGTGACAGGAACTCGACAGGAGCAATAGACGCCAGCCAACGTGTGTCGAAACCGGAAGTGTGTCCTATTTTCAGCAAGTGCTACCTGGATCAGTCCCGCGCGCCTGATTACCATGAGAACGGACGCCAGCCAGGTGCGAGAAGAAGCGAGACCATGGATAGGCTTGTGAAACATCACGTGACACGGCAGGTGAGTTTTAGGGCGAGAACTCGTAGTTTCAGCAGTAATGGCCACTTAGTGATAGATGCTCAACGATTCTGTGCAGACAGCGTCGTCAGCTCACACGTCGTCAAGCCTTTGACTGATAGCAATTCGAATTTGAAAAGCTTGATAGCGATTCGCTAGAGTGAGTGCACGGGTTAGTGATTGTGTGAGAGCTCGTGTCGGTGTACACGTGAATGGTTGTACATGCATGAGTGAATCTGGGGAGGGAGGTTGCACGAGAGTGAATGAGATTGTGTTATATATGTATCCAAAGTATACATACCAAAGTGTAGTAGTATATAAGTAATTGTTAACCACTGAATTTCTGATCACTGTATATCTGCACTTTGTGAACACTAAAAAATTGATTTTGTTTGCGCAAGTTATTGATAAAAAAATGGTATTTGTGTCACAAGAGTACTGATATTACACATACACGTATGTTTGCTTACTTACGCACGTACACACAGACACACCCACACGTGCGCGTACAGATAAATAGAAGATCGCAGTGGGTGGGGATGACAGCAGTAATTTACCAACAACAGTCTCAAGGAGTTCAGGTTGACTGTTCACGTCACATCGAGAATTTATGTCGACGACACTCCACTACATCACACACACAGACACACACATACAGGCACCACACTCACACACACACCACAGACACACCACACACACACAGACACCACATACACCACACACACATATTCTCCACAAAGGGGGTAGACTATTTTAGCATAGTCGATTTCTCCAGTCGCGCAGCTCCTGAACCCTTATCAGTGATTTTTGCGGTAAAAACAACTTGCCTTCACCTACTTTCCCCTTAAGATGAACATCAGCATTGATATGCTAGTGTGTACACCTTGACCTAAGGAAACATCCACTGCAGTACTCCATGGTTAGGGTTAGGGTGCAGCCATATGGAAACACCTCTTTAAATCTCCTTAAATTATCTCCTCCTCCTCTGTCACTCTCTCTCTCTCTGAACACACATACGGAGTCGCTCTCGGATCTTTGATGAGCCCTTCACAAAGTTGACTGAAAGCAGAGCACACAAACACACAGGTAACATCACGACAGGTATGGTGACTGGGTGTGTGTCCGGGATGTCCCTGTCAACATGCATGGCCCCACCTTATGTTGTAATCATCACAAGCTCTGTTTGTACCCGACTTTGGGAGCAAAGCTTGATGTCGTGCAGTCTTTTCTCTGCTGCTATTAACACATATCTCAGTTTACTAACAGTTGCCATGCTAACCCATACGGTTCAGACTCACGAAACTGCCAAACGGTCTGTCACGTGCTGCAGACACCAATGTCCAGTATCTGCTTTTTCCTGTCCTCCTGTCCCGCTGTCTGCTACAACTTACCGTCACACCTTTGGTCTGTGCTGTAGGTTGTCATGAAGCTTATTGGAGCAACTATCGAGTGGTTCGTTGTTGTCTGTTGGCAATACACCTTTTCATTTTGTTTTCTAATTGAGAGAAGACATCGTTTGTGTGTGTGAACTGACAGTACACGTGTGCTCGCGCTTCTGTGTGTGTATGAGAGTATGTATGTATCTGCGTGTGAATAGGAAGAGGTATGTACAGGGCTGAGGATGTCAGATGGAGTCAAGAGCTAGATGGTAAATAGCTCGTTTTCAAGTTTCCCGGCCACCGAAGTGCATTCTGCTCATTACAATTATGACCTGCACTTAGCGTGTGCGTGAAGATGCCTCTGACCAAGAGAGAGAATCAGAGTCCACCCAAACTTTAGGGAGAGAATTTATTTATTGCCATCGTCTTTCTAAACCTCGTCGGAACAATGGCTGAGGGTGCAGTCACTGTAGTTTGCCTGATCTCTCCTGTACACAAGGCTCTTGTCATCATGGTGTGTCACAGGATAATACTGTGAACAAAGTATTCGCTGCTGTCCACACGACTCAATTCAAAAGCTGTGAGTTCGTGAACAGCGGATCTTGTCATCCCAAAGAGCAAACTACTCTCACGCTCTCTGTAACTCTAGCTTCCCCTGCTTTTGTCGCTTTTCAACGAGTGAAAATAGTTTTGTATTGTCCTGAACTTAGCAGGTTGTAGACAAAGCCATCTGCAGTGAAGGTAAACAGGACATGGCGGCTTTTCTTCTTCCGGTGAGTCAATGGGGAGATCAATCCCACAGTTAGTGAACTGAGTCCACGTATTACAGTGGAAAATCCTCAGTGACGGTAGTACTCGGCAGAAGAACAGGAAAAAATTCGTCTAAAAACTCAAAAACAAACTGTGAAAAGACAGACAAGTAAATTTTATATTGAAGTTTGTTTGTTTGTTTGTTTGTAAATGCCGCAACAAACTTTTTCCAGTCAACCCAGCCGTGGAGAATGGGCACATAGGGTTATAGAAGGTGAGGTAGCGAGGGAGGGGAGATGGGCACTGCTCTCATGTAAAGTTGGCCCGAGAAAAGTGAGATCCCCAACACTTCAACCACCCACCCAGCCCCCCACCCGCAAAGACCTGAACAGTTAGGACATGACCATGACCCGTAAAAAAACTGGCGGAAGGCCTTTGTCCTTGTACGCTTGTTTGTTTACATGGATTAACACGGACTAATTCTGATTGCTTAAGGATGCAAGATACCTAATGAGGGCTGACACAGGGGGTGTTAGGGAAGAACAAGAAGGGATTATTAGGTAATATGGTCTTAATTCATTATGGGATGTGTCGGGGCTGTTGGTCTGTAAGACAAGTCATGGGATGTGTCACGGATGTTGAATGTAGCTACATAACGGGTTAGCGAGGAGATTAGCCACCTGTGACTCACATTGTGCTAGGACAGGTATTAATGGGGCCGCAATGGAATATATAATATACAGTCTGAATCCTCTCTTTAACGCCAGAATCAACATCTGTCGTTTAAACTGTTCAGTGATTTGACTGTGTAAACCAAACTGTTTACTGATCTTGTTGTGTACAATAAACTGTAACAGGTGGAAGGCGATGACACGGGCAGAGTAGCAATGCTGGACATGTTACAAGCACCGACTCTTCCGAAATATTCTCCCTCTGTCGCACCTTTCACGGACAGTCCGCTATCAACGCCTCTAGTGGTGGACACCAACACGCCATTTCCTGCCTATCAACATAGCCCACTTACGTCCCCTGCAGCAGCAAGGATTGCATCCCTTGGATCACCCGTCAGCCCCTCCTGGCAGCGTCCCCAAGGAGCGGGAAGCTTGCCCCTGAGGTCACCAAAACGGACTATTTCGTTCGAGTTTCCCTCAGACCTGTCTCCGGACCAGATTGCGCACATACACAGACAAGTGACAGAGATGGCCAGTGCAGCCGGCACCGCAGACTCCGTGAAGATTACTGGTAATGATGCAATAACTGGGGCTCTTCTGTCATGTGTCAAACAGTTTTATATTTAGATTAATAATTTCCTTCGTTCTTTTAGGGTAGTGTTGATTTTTCAATGTTTAATTTCCAAATTAAAGATAAAAAGTTGTATTTGACCAGGATTTTTTGTTGTTGTTTTTTTTTTCTTTACATGTAGTCTATAACTGTGATTTGTCAACAGAGGGGCTGATACCGGAAGTAGAGGATCTGCCCATCCTTCAGCTTCAAGCTCCACCTAAGGCCAAAGTGAAGCGGCAGCTTTCCATTGACAGTTCTCCACCGCAGAGCTTTATGTGTCCAGCCGACCGGAGCCTGCAGCACGCCTCATCAATGGAGGTCAGTAGCGTTTCCCAAGGCAGTTTCTTTGCATCCACCTCAACCGCTGCGGAGCCAGAGCTGTGTGGTGTTACTGCTGCTCTGACGTCTCAACCAATCAAATGCCTTGTCCCAGACTCTACTGTACCTTTGGAGTTGTCTCGATCTCAGATGGGGAGAGAACTGCTTGGGATGACTCCTGACACTATGTCACCCAAGAGGCTGAGGTCGGAACATGGCAGTGTACCTTGCACGCCTTCGAGGTCACTGCAGCCAGCAGATCCAAACAAAGACACGAGCTCGTCTCCACAAGCAGGAAGCCATGCATCGACCCCCAGGACAGGAAGTCGAGCCTCGACCCCGAAATCTGCAAAGCGAAGTAAAGAGTCGGACATCGTCTTTGTGTTTCCAGAGCTGCATGGTAATGAAGACATCAACGATGATGACGCAGCAGCAGATGACATTTGCTCCGTTTTGCCAAAGGAAGTCGTCAGTGAGAACTTAACATCACCTTTGTCCTGCACTAAATTCACCCCCGATGACAGTTATCAAAGTAGTCGTTCTTCTCCAGCAGAACAACATTACGATGTCAATGGTGTGGCCCTTCGTCAGGTGCAAAGTGCACAAGCAAGTCTCGCTGTTAATAGTTCATTTGTTCCGACCACGGAAAATAGAAAAGTAGACATGGCGGACCAGGCCTCATCAACCCGCCCGCTGAAGGAGCTTGCAGGTGATTCTTCAACAATAACCAGTCGTTTACATCCTCATTCCGAAGGCAAGAACGACTTGCAACGAAAAAATGCAGAGTTGTTCGAATGGTCCTCCAGAATGCCTTCTATTTTATCTCAAAGCTCAGCAGAAAGGAAAGTACTCAAGACTTCCATTTCTGATTCAGTCATTTCGGAAGTTCATCACCGCAAGGGCTCAGATTCTGGTATGGCCAGACCCCACGAAAGGCAGTTCAGCAACACTTCAATGCGCGGGCAGCACGAGAAGTGGCAACAGTCGCCTTCATACGTGTCCCCGGATCCGCCTCAGAAAGTGACTCAGAACCTAATCACGGCGGTGCCATCGAAAAGAAACAGACTTAGCTATGGCTGCCAGTCTGAGAAGCTTCATAAGGACATCACCGTTTCGCCTTCTTCCAATCAGTCGGTCAAGAACACTGAAAACTCTTCAGCAGCATCCTCATCGTTTACTCATACGACAGCCCAGGTCATGCCATCAACTTGCGACGATAACCACTTTCTGGCAGACGCCCACGAACCGGAGTCCAGAACAGCTCTTCTTTGTCAATCAAAGGTTAACCCCTTCACTTTCACCACCAAAGATATAGAAAAGACACGCACGTCTCAGAGCGAACCGCTCCAGGATTTTTCTTCAAAACCGCAGAGAGTGGACCACTCTTCCCAACAGGACAGTGGTCTGTCCTCTCCAAGGTTCACGGACTCACCTTACCAAGGGGAGGTGATTCAGCTGAGGACAAGCTCCCAGTGCATGCAGGATGTCGCACAGGCTGACTTCATTGGAGAACACTGGGGCGGCCTGGACAGCTCTCGCCATTTGCAGCAGTCAGGGAGGTCGAGAGTCCTCACTGGGATGCCGGCTGCTCAGGAGAACGCAGTGTTCTACATGAAGGAAGATAACAGGAGTCAGAACATTTTCAGGAGTCACAGAAGCGAAGGAGCAGTAAGTGACGTAAGCAGAGCACGAGAAAGAATGACCGTTCCTCGTGACGTGGCACTGAGGTACCCAGGTAACTCTCCCGACAATCGACCCCTCGTCCGACAAATGTCAGACTCGCCAAAGACGGACCAGCACCAGCTGGTGTTCCCAGGAGACCAAGACCTCTTTTTCACTCACAACTACCGCGCAGCGCTCCCTGCGGAATACCCTACACCTTCCGTGAAGGATGCCATGGGCAAGAATGTCCCCGAAAACGAACAATTATTCCGCGAAATACAGTCTGGCCAGAAAATGATAGTGCAAGCCTCGAACTCGTACGATGCAGAAAAAGCCTACTACACTCAGTCGAGTATGAACTCAGGAGGAGCAGAAGAAAAGACGGCTATCCTACAGAGGAAGGAGGATAACTCAGCTCGAGAACAATCACCTCAACGGATGGTGACTACGTATTCACACAGAAAAGGGCGACAACCTTGGTTTGATCCAGCCAAGACGATTCAACAAGATCACAGCGGTTACCTGCCTTTCCAGCCGCATTCGCGGCCCTTTCCCTGCTCGTCCACTGGAGGTCATTATGAGGCCACTCGGGTCCCTGAGTGCTTTACAGAAAGCGTGGGTGTAGGTGCCAATCCGAGGCACCTGAGGTACGAGGAGCAGCAGACAGTTGCCCACGGTGAGGAGGAGGACGATACCGTGTTCTTCGAATGCTGCCTCCAGGCGGCGCCAGACGTGTACGGCCAGCCAGGCAGCTCGCCATCACCACAGCAACGTCGCAGTCCTTTTACCGGTGCCACTCCCTGGCCGCAAGACTTGATTTCAGAGATGCAGGCCCACTTCACCCCCAAAAGGTCAGTTGAGCCAAGCGTTAGGTCGCTTCCTTTATTTAAGCGCCACCTTGTAACGATTTCCCTCTAAACGAATCAGTTAGTATCGCAAACATGTCCTCTTCACCTAGGTAAATTATCTCCCTTTTTTCTACCACGCGAGCTCCTGACATTTTTGTCGACATCGTTATGGTCGTCATGATTATCATCACACCATCATCAATATCGTCAGCTCACTAACCCTGGTTAGCCGTGCCGATTTCAGTATCAACTCTCACCTTGTCTCTCGTTTCTCTGTCATGAACTGAGAGTAAGTCACGTGAGTGGTTGGGGATTGCCTCGTCTTGTTAGCCTCTCCTTTTCCTTCCATGTGGCGTTCCACGGATGCAGAGATTTTTATTATCACCGTTATTTTTTCTGACATTGTTCTGGTGTCCATGGTCTGTGTGTCCAGCCGGCCAACTCTTCGCAGTCACAGCAATGTGGAGCAGTCGCCAAACCAAGCAGAGCTGGAGGAGATGGCGCCATTCAAGTACCTGCGGTCCTACTCGGAGCACATCACAGACCCGGGGTACCTGGTCAAACAGCGCCGAGCTCTGTCCGACAGCTGCAACAAGCGCCCGGTGGAGCGACTGACCACGTGCGAGGGAGCAGCCAGACCCGCCTGGAGGATCGGTCCAGAGGTACCCGGAACTGAACGCCGATATTTATCTCCGACCGTTTATCAGTGGCTGGTAGAGGTTTATAGTGCTTTGTGGTATTTTAATATGTAAGGAGAGTAAGTTTGCATATACAGTACAGCTAAACACAGCTCCATCTTTGTATCGTGGCTCGCAGTAGTTGAAACTGCAGTCCACAAAATATGGAGAAGGCTCTACTCCTAAAACACTTTTTATTTATCTTCAGCCAAGACCGATGACCGAAAGGGGGTCAGGTGGTGCCAGGCGTCAATTGTTCACAGGTACAGTGCAGGCTGTGCTGCCCGACCACGTGCTGCTGTGCGGCAAGGAAACGCGTGTGGAGCATGGGTAATCACCGTTGGGAGTCGATAATCACCGTGAGGCGTGGGTAACCACAGTAAGGAATGGGTGATCTCCGTGAAGCATGTGATATCACCGTGAGGTGTCCGTGAACACAATAACGAATGTGTAATCTCTGTGAGGAGTCGGTAAATACCGCGAGGCATGAGTATTCATCGATGGGTTTGGGTAATCCCCGTGTTTCCTTTTCGCACAAAAAGCACGCGTTTGGGCAGCAAACATATGTGTGCTAGTGTCATCACATGTCACTGAAGAGATAACAACTGGTGTTTAAAGTGTCAAAGCATGAACCTAAAAGTATTCACCTACAACTTGTTTCAAACTGTACCTTTTATTTATTTCAGTTACTGCAACAAGAATTTTGTATCCTTAATAACCTTTGTGAACCAGTGTCAAAATGTACTGTTAAAGATAACCTATCTTCTGTATTGTATTCATCCTCCTGTATAATGTTCTGGATTTGAAGTTATTAATATGACGGTAATGCGAATTAATTTATTTTTAATTTGATGCCCATCTTGAGTTTCCGTCTCGAACTTTTCACACCTTCGCTAACCGCACCATCCACGTCCCTACACTAAGTTTCGAGTGAAACTCACTCGTGAACTTTTAACTTTTAAAGCTGTTTATTGTCATTAGAAGTGCGCCATCTGCAATCGCCGGAAGGAGGCAACATGCGTCTCTTCACTTACACTCCACTGCTTCGGAGTCACAGCTTCTCGTACGCACATCCACCCCGGATTAGGAACAGATACTCCAGTGCTAGCGACGATAACAGAAACTCGAGAGAACCAGGTAAATACATGGCATGCTGGGACTGGTGTGTCGCTGCTTGACTCGATACAGATGTGACATAACCACAGTGAAATTGATGGCGATGTATTTATCGTCCATTATGACAGCAGTATGTATCTATAAATGTATGCATGTACCCGTGTATTTATATGGTATGTTTATATGGCAACGGTTAGTCACCCATACAGTGAAAGTATTACACAAATTCTCTCCCCCTGCGTGGGAGGGTCGACGAGCTGTTCAACTCTTCCCCCTTTCGTGTGTGCGTGTTGTCTTGCTGCTCAGTGCTGCGTCTGTTGCAGGCGACCTGGACGTGCGCGTAGAGTGTTTCAATGCCACGCCATCCGGCGAGTGGCGGGTACCAGAGCACGAGGCGAACCACAGAAGCGCCGTCTGTCGGAGAATCGACCTGCACATCCAGAATATCCTGGAGAGCCACCGACAGATGCGGCCCAGCACCAACACGTATGGCGAGCTGGACCGGTGGCGATCCCAGGAGGCCGAGGTGCTACGCCTGACGGAGGAGGCTTCCTGTCTCATCGACAAGCTCAGCGAGCATCACCGGGTGGTGTATGACGTCACCAACGGCAGCGTTCTCATCAGAATCAACTGCCAGACCTTGCTCGGCGTCCTTGACCTGTGGCAGCTTTACCAGAGCGGCACTTTGCACGGTCTGGTGAACGAGCTGTTTGGAGGAGACAAGCTCCTGGACGATCTGCAAGTCAGGGACGCCATGTTCCGGGTCAGGGTGTGTCCCCGACAGTACAAGCAGTGCCTGCAGGAGCTGGGTGAGTACAACACGCTGGTCTGTCAACCTCCCATTACCACTCATGTTGTGTGCTTGTCGTTTGGCTCATTATTGCATCTGTCTGTGCTGTGGGATTGTGCTACCATCAAGAAATAATTGTGTCTTATAGGTTTTAAGTTTTACATAATGAGAATGACATATGAAAGAATTGTAATATCAACAGAGCCGCTAAACGCAATATTTATTTTTTGACACCGCAGGCTCTTCTGTGCTTTTATACCTACAGCCATCGACAGCTTCTCGGCCCCTCAACATAATAAAGAAGGTACTATTGTCTCTCTGCCCTCACTCTCTCTTTCCCTCACTCCTGATACTGTTATTTTATTTATTTATTTATTTATTTATTTTAAATTCAGACTTTCACCTAGTTGTTCTTAAGAAATAAACAACATAAATTATCATGTTTGCACCCGCTCCCATTATGACATTCATTGACGGGGAAACAGCTTTCTGTTCGTTCTATTACCGTTGTTATAAAGGAATTAGTTTATTACAGGCCTCGTCTTGTAGCAGCGCCGAGAACATTCTTACAACAACTCCCTGTTCTCCGGCCTCTGGACGGTTCTCGCAGTCCGCGCATGTGCTGTCCACGTCTTCACCGGCTGCCACCTCGTCCTGGAACACAAAGTCTCCGTCTACCCCTCCGTGGAACACAAAGGCACCCTCTACCCCTCCGTGGAACACAAAGTCTCCGTCTACCCCTCCCTGGAACACAAAGGCACCCTCTACCCCTCCGTGGAACACAAAGGCACCCTCTACCCCTCCGTGGAACACAAAGGCACCCTCTACCCCGCCGTGGAACACAAAGTCTCCGTCTACCCCTCCCTGGAACACAAAGTCACCTTCTACTCCTCCGTGGAACGCAAGGTCGCCATCCACCCCGACAAGTCGCGAGGGGAAGTTCCTTTACGGTGACCTCGTGCCGCGCAAGGCCTTCAGCGAACTGTGAGTGGCATGGCCTGCCCACACCTCTCTTTCACGCTCGTCATCCGAGACATGTTGTTCTAAGTTCTTGACTTTCCCTTGCAACACAATATTCAAATTATAAAATTGGTCACGTGTGCCCCGAGCAGAGTTGTGCACGTGCGTGCATTAAGTTTGGGTTAGCAACATCCTCTAGCATTTAACAAAAGTCGTAAACCTATTCTCCAGGTATGAGTATATAGACACTAATAAAATATAGACTACAAATGAAAGATTTTATCATTTCTTTTATTTGTTTTTAACAGAAATCTTTCTGACGGTGAAGCTCCAGCATCGCCTACAAAAAAGAAAAGTTCGTTTGACAGCCTGTCACAGAAGGAGAACTCCGGCTGGTCACCTTTGCCCTCTCCTCGCCTCTGTACCGCGGCCTCCCAGGGCAGACGGCGCAAGGCAGACACAGACTGTGAAGAAAGTAGTGAAAATATGTTTGCTCCAGATGTCATGTGTCATGCTCAACAGCTGCCAACAGACCAGTGACGTCATCGTATAACCGCTTTATTTGTTCAACTTACATTTTATTGTCAGTTGTAAACGTACATGTGTGAGAGAGAGAGAAAGAAAGAGAAAGGCAAAAGATTTGTGATGTTTGTGTACTATGGGTCCAAAATGAAATGTTGGTAAAGATGTGCTGATATTTGCAGTAAATATGTTTTGTAATCTCCCAAACCAGAGCATGCTGCCTGTTATTAGCATGACAGTTAACACATCTTCCAAGGACCCGTGTAAATGAGTTTTCATTATGCCAGACGATGTTCAAAGGAAAACATCAGCCTCGACAGATTGTGCTGGCCAGTTTAAAGCTGATATTGTTGATGTGGATGTTTTATTTATCTGACCATCTATTGTCTGATATATCGGTTTCTATAGCAGACTATAAATGCATGTACACGCCGCAGACCGAGTGACAGTTATGATAATACTGTTGTTATGCTGCTGTTATGACTAATCCTCCAGTGCAGTTACAGAGAAAACCTTATAAAGTATATTTAGAACAAATATTAATTTTGTAAATAAGTATATAGTTTGTGGCTGTTACTTGTGAAGTTATTGATAGACAAGACAGACTTTTCGTCGATGTTGAGCGAAATGTAAATTTATTCAACTTACAAAAAACATTATTATGCTTAGATGAAGTGCAATTGTATATAAATTATGTAAATGCTAGAATACTATATTAATACTTTTAGATTGTATCAGGCTTTGTCACTTTCTTGGTGAGTATAATGAAATGAAAAATGCTGGATAGGCCTGGCGGATTTTACCAGCTGTGATTCACCTTTAGTTTGTACTGAATGTTTTAAATGTTTTAAGTTACCTTGATGCCAGCATTTGAAAGAAATGAAACTTTCTGGTGAAGCTTACACACGAAATATAAAAACAGAAGTATGATGGCGAATAGCTGTCATTTTTCCCATATTTTTTACATATTTTTAGTAAGAGCCTATTGGCTGAGAGTGACCAGTGCTAATGATTCCATTGTCTTCACTGGCTTCCCTCGGAGACCCAGAGTTGCTTTCTACATTTTCTACACACTGTGCCCGGCTGCCTTTCTCCCCATGTTTCATTGAATTTTCTATGGGATTTCATTGCCTTCTGTATGAGTGAGAATCGGCGAAGGACTGAAGCAATAGTTGCTAACTACAGAGAACTACTATGTCTGTTTGGTTTCTTCAAATTCTCCCATCATGATTATTATTGTTGTTATGATTGATATCACTTGTAAAGCGCCATGAGCTTGCTCATAGGGTATGGATATGGCGCTTTACAAATCCTTTATTTTATTATTTGTTCCCGCATCTACTAAAGGTATTTTCAAGCATTTTTAAAACTACATTTTTGCGGTGTATTCCCTACAGGCCATCTTAACGGGACAAATATGAACAAACACTTGATCAATTTTTGCATAGCTTTTTACACCTATCATGTAAAATCGTGTCAAACATTAGTCTATGTTTGTCCCATTAAGAACGGTTTTTATAAAATTTATATTTATAAGACTTAATTGTTTGCATGAGTTGTCAACATGCTACATTTTGCACGTTTTGAAACAGTATTCATGTTCAATAGCTGTAAGACTGTTGAATTTTCTACCGTGTGAGTGATAATTTTACGAAATAAAATGGTTTTACTGTCAAATATTGTGTAGATAATATTTATATAAGATAAAAACGAGTAATACGCTGCTTAACTCGTGTGTGTGAGGGGCGTGCGTGTTTGTAAGAGTCCTTCTACAGTCATACAAACAAATATTATACACTGGACTGACTGACATACCTATTACGTAAGAAGAAAAAAAGTGCACTCGATATTTAGCCTCAAGAAACAAAGGATTGTAGGATTCCATGGAGATAATCCCAAGGACTTCTGGGACTAGGCTATCCGGTAGCGAGGCGACCAACCTAGTCTCCAGGCGGCGGGTAGGAAATGGACCCCAGGTATGCAGCTAAGCTGCGAAGTAAGTCTGGGTCTTCCTGGTCGAATAAGCAATCGGGGACCAACTGGCGGTGTTCCTGCCTGGATAGGGCAGGGTTGACAAGCGAGGAGAACAGAAGCCTGACAAGGCGAGAAACATCTAAACCTTGTCAACGATCGCACACACCCACCAACTTCTATTCACCCGCTGTTACACAGCAACGACACCAGACCTGACATTCTTGTACTGACGACAACCGTAAGAAAGTCATCAGAAAAGTTGGACAGGTTGGAGGAAGTGATCACCACTTCATACCGTCTCAGAAAGCATGTCACTAAACTCCACCTCCCCCCACAGTTTGCAAGATGAAATGACAAGAAGACACAATAGTGAATCTTCAGTATGCATCAGACAGGTGTGAGAAACAGCTACACACCACACTGAACACGTGAACTACACACGGCTCACGACGAGCTCAACAAAGCTCAGGGTTCTGGTGGGTGGACACCACAGCCGGAAGGCGTTCCACAAGGAGGAGTTCTCTCACCAAATCTATTTATACTCTTTATCAACGACCTTGTACCACAGTTACACAAAGGAACCCATGCTGCACTTCACATTGAGGATCTGTTTCTCTGATACCCGGATGAACATGTCACAAGGGCAACGTACATTATGCAGCTCGTTCATGACAAAATCTCTGCTTGGGTAAACAAATGGTGTGTCAGTCAACAGAGAGACGACAGCCAGAGCCTTTTATCACTTCGCACCAGAGTGCAAGCTGGAAATTTAATGCTGAGAGACACACCACTAAAATATAAAGATCAACAGACGCCCCGTGGGTGACCTTTGACAAGGGGCTGACATGGAAGCAGCATATTGCATGTGCTGAAGGCAAGGACAGACAAAAACAAGGACAGAGTATCGCCATATCGTCTTCACAACAATTCTGCATTTCTGTCAAGGACGAACACAGTGATACAAGCAAGCAAACACTCAAATATACCATGCTAGAAGCATGGACACGATATACACAGATGCGTCATTGACATATTTGAAATGGAGGAACTGGGGAAGGCATCCAGTCCACTGATGGACACAAGCAGACGATAGCCATTCCAGCAGCTTCAACTGTACAACTACAGAGCCGACGATGAAGGTTTTATCTATGTAGTGAAAACTGTCAGCAGCAAAGCAAGCACACTCACAACTGTTGTTCCTAACAGATGTCATTTCAGTAGCCAGCTACCTAAACTAACAGCATCACCGAGAAATACCAATCGACTAAAAACAGTTCCACCCTTACACTGTGTCATTGAGGGCAATGAGCTGGCTGACAGATGACAGAATCAGGAGCTGAATCCTGTCAGCCTAGCAGAGACCACCCAAGCCACCAGACAGCTATCATAACCTGTCCAGACCAGGTGATACTTTTCCCCCTTAGGACAGGGCACAACAGACTAAATCCCCTCCTAAAGCTTCACCTAGTGTCCTCCCATTGTGCTCCTGTGAAGACGCAGAACAAACCATCCTACAGGAGTGCAGGATCCAACAGGAACTGAGGACTGAGATCATGCCGAGGCCTATACCCCTCGACATCAAGCTGTACGGACTTGTGGATGCTTTGCAGATGACTACCAGCCTTATCTCGAGAGCTTGCCTCCAAGTGGGACAAACATAGGCGAACGAGAACAACATCTCCAGGAGTCCAAAAGCCTCCCATCGTTCGCTAAGGACTGTAGCAGATGAATGGGATGTCGGACGTTAGGTGTGTAGGGGATACAGGGAAGGGAAGTTTGCTACTAGCTACTACCGAGCTGGACTGTTCAGTATCTTGTAATTTTTAATGAGACGGCAAACTGTCAGATCTCCAGTTTCTGGACAACTCACTGTCAGACAAGTCGGATATCATGGAAGAGATATGTCCTCCTGCAAAATAAACATGGGTACATACTAAATGTCTCCTTGTCCAGTCATTTGTTTTGAAGAAGAATAAGATAAAGTTATAAATTAAAGCTCGGCTCTCTTGCAATCAAAGGAGAAACAGTTTCTATTGTCAACGTTCCATCTCATCCAAGCAGCGGACTACACCACCCTTCATAAGGCGGCGGTGGACCACCAAGCCGGTACTATCTGCTATGAGAAGAGAGAATGTGGAACAGAAAACATGTAGAACAATGTTCACATTAACGTACAGGATATTTATCAACCTTTTACTTTCATTTCTCTCTCTCTCTCTCTGCTCTACAACTGGGTGCAGCAGTAGTAGTCGTAAGAAGCATTGCGTGCACTATTCGGTAAACAAGGAGAGAATCCGGGATTTGAGGGAGAGGTCAACACAGGGTATGACAACAGGTGAGTAGGGATTGTCAACAGGACCAATCTACAAATTGTAACCCAAGCCTGTCTGTGTTGTCGTGAAATTATTTCCCGTAAATTTTAGCGACCTGCGCAGTGACACAAGTGATGTGTCTGATCGCGTTCGCAAACAAATAAATACTATCCGAACAGACACGATAAGTTTGAGCTTGACCCATATTTTTGGACCAGGCAATCACGTGACTGATGAGTGAAGTCTGCGGATGTCAAAGTACTAAGACCCAGAAGCACCTCGGCACAGCTCGGCGCGGTGTGGTTGTGATTCTAGTGGATCTCCGCAAAGCTTTGGACGAGAGGCAGTCGCGAAGGTAAGGACAGAAACTTTACATGATTCACTGGCAACATTTACTGTAAATAAACTCTCGCCCACATAGCTCCACAGTCTACCTGTTCCTTCTGTGGCTGTCTCTCTCCTCTGTCTCTCTTTCTCTGTCTCTCTTTCTCTGTGTAACTTCCGCCTTGTGTGCAAACATCATTCGTGTGAAAGGTACGGAGAGAAAGAAAGGGGAAGACATCATCCTCCCTCCTCCGTTTCCCATTTACACAACCACGCATATTTTCTCTTTTATTTCATACTTTCGCATGCTTTAAAAACTAACGGGAGTGTTTTGATTCATGAAATGAATGTGTGGACAGCTGACACTCAACGGTTTAAAGGCCGTGAACAACCGTTAGCATCTGCGTCTTGAGGACATGCGCGGTGTGTGTCGGTAGGTCTTACACACACGTCACTAGAATTTACACAGTACACACAGCCGGCCTCTAGCATTTACACTGCACGTCATCGTACACACGTGCAGTCACAGGGATGACATGGAATATTCATTGACTATTTTTAGACTACGAAACACTAAGTGATGGACTGTGAAGACTATTGCAAGCGAATAGAAAAGACAGTGTAAATTAGAAAGTCGACATTTGTCATTTGTCTGGAGTTTTTCCAGTTTTAATCACACTCCTCCCTCCACTCTACTTGTCCACGTGAGAGGTGCAGAATGAAGTGCCGAGCAAAGAGTAGAGTGACGAGGGCGTGGGACTGTTGGTTGACTAGTGAAGACTGAAGGTTACATCTTCATCCTGGATAAGCGCGGGTTGCTGATATGTGAAGACGAACATTAGTATATCAGGACCCGCGGGGAAACTTGTGAAGAAAGCATGTCCACACAGAGACAGGTAGACAGATTAACAAGTGACATGCATGTACACGTTGATGTGATAATGTCAGCCACTGAAGCGTTCCCACTCTCTCTCTCCCTCCCACTCCTCACCCTCCTCTCCTCCATTGATAGTGCACAACACTCACGCTCCCCTCTCCTGAGTTCACCTTAATCTTTCCTCCCCTCTCCACCCCCCTGCTGTTAAGACTTTCCGACAATTCTCTTTTTACCTGTCGCCCTACCTGTGGCTGTTGATGACACGAGCAGGACACACAGGTCCGGATATTCACCTCCTGTCGTGTGTACACATTATTCACTTACAATGCGACAGCTGAGTGGTGTGCATCTCCAGCCTCCCATTGTCATTGCATCATGTGGCACAGATGCTGTGTGGGAAGCAAGACCAGCAGGCGGTGTTCTCACCATCTCGCCTGTCGCTCAGAGTAAACCGTCTCCCGCAGTCATCCGCCATTATTATTGTGTATTAATTACCCGTGCTCGTCATTAGCACTAATAATTAGCTTTCAAGCTTCGTACTCATGTTCTGCTCATTACCTCATAGCAATGTTTACAGTGATGGTATTTATTAATGCACTGTACTTTCTTTTTGCTGTATCACGGATGTGTTTGCGTGTTTCAGACTGTAACGCACTCAGTAACCCATGCCGGATTACAGACTCAAGGACCTGAGCGAGGAGGATTCTGCGGACGTAGGGATGGGTGGGTCCGGCAAGCGATCGTCGGGTGGTTTCCATCTGAGTTTTGGCGTCGCGTTTGTTCTCACTTTTCTAGCCATTGCGATTGCGGTTCTGGTTGGTCTCATCGTGCATTTCGCCGAAAAGGACAGCTACGACAGGCAAGTCACCTGCACTTTCCCCGAGACTTTGCGAGAGCTCTTTCAACAGCTTTTGAAAGGTGAGAAGTAGGACGTTCAAACAACTTCTTATGTGCACTCTGTTTTTTTTTCCCCCAAAGAAGTCCTCAAAGCCCAGAACGACACTCGAACAAAAAGAAGTAGGGTATTTAATGTCGGTGCAGCTTGGATTAAATAAAAATGGATGAGGGCGTAAACGGGTGGTGGTGGTAGTGGTGGTGGTGGTGGTGGTGGTGGTGGGGAACAGAATTTTATTGAAATCCATTGGCTGATGCATCAGCCTGAATAAAATCCTGTTCCCATTTCAAAATAAACACAAAGATTTCACCGTTCATGAGTGTACAGGGAGAAAGAATAACGGTTAAGTTAATTTCGAATATTGCAGGCTTTGTCAGAAGTGTGTGTTACAAAAGAATGCAGCAGTTGCTGCTTTTTTCCCAGTTTGTTTTTGTTTTCGTTTTCGTTTTGTGTGTTGCCTGTCGTGTTATACATTCCGTCACAGTAAACCAGCCCTTCACGTAGCCTGATATGCTGAGACAAGAAATGTGAGCGTGTCATGCCAACTCGACCACTAACGCGCGCCTAGTCTTGTACAACGGTTTTTACAGGTGCGCGCAGTATTCAACCTCGTTACTGACTCTAAAACATATCAGTGTGTCTCGTCAACGGCAGATAATGAAATATCTTCAAGTGTTCTTACTGATAATACATAGTTGCTGTATGTACGAAAAAATATAAAAGACCGTGATAATGATTGTGTTGGTTGGCACCTGACAACAGCTGTAGACATGATTACCTAATTTACATGATGTGTACAGTAAGATTGTGAAGATTTTGTTCGGGATAATTTTTATTCTAATACTTTATAAAACTATCGTGTCCGAAATCGCAGACAGAAATGTTCATTTGTATGCCCAATAACTCTGCTGCAAGTCTGTCAGCAAGTCAATAAATAATGTCAGAAGACCTCGCGTTAGTAAGTGAAAATAAGATGTTGACCTAGGGTCACTTGGGACAATCAATGACATTCTATTATATTTATATATCGTATTATATATATTTATAACATGATGTCCACATCCCGCAAATGTTGTTTTACTCCTGGAGCCGAAGTTACACACTAGTGGTACCCCACGGTAAAGGAACATAATACCCACTGGGTTTAGACATCATGTTTTGTATCTGTGGACACACGATGCCTGCCCTGGGTTGTCCCTTGTTCTCTCTGCAAAGACTTACCCTCGCTTCATAACTACCACCCCTAGCAAAGACTTACCCTCGCTTCATAGCTCCGGCCTCACAGCCAGCCTGGAGGTCGCCCTTTATTCTCACCTGTTCCGCGTCTGAGGCTGTCTTGTATAATTTACATTTGTTCAGGTGACTCCAGCTCACTCTCGACGCAAGGTGTGTCACAAGGTGTGTCGCACGGTGTGTCGCCAAGCATTGCACCCTCCTCACTCGGCACCACGCCTCCACCGACAGCGTCAGCCAGGTTGCCAAGCAACGTGAGGCCCATCTCGTATGACCTTGAACTGAAACCTGACTTTTATGGCAGCGACCCTTCGCAGTTTCAGTTCACGGGCAAGGTGACAATCTTGCTCGAGTGTTTGGCGGCCAGCACGTCCATCGTCATGAATGCCAAGGATCTTACCATCAGTCAAGCTGATGTCAAAGTTCAAGGTCAAAGCGATAGAAGACCATGGAAGGTTACTGGCATAGCTCTGGACGATGGTCTCGAGACGCTGACCGTTCGGCTGGACGATGAGCTGAAGGTGGGTGACCAGTACAGTGTGGACATCGCCTTCTCGGGGCCTCTGACAGACGACCTGGCCGGCCTGTACCTCAGCTCGTACAAGAGGGGCAACGACACAGTGTGAGTGCCTCTGATGGCAACCCTTTAGATCGCTTACAACAACAACAACAACAACAACAACAACAACAACAACAAAACTGCTGCATTCCTGTAGCGTAATAATGTCCCCTGGACATGAAATAAGTGTGTGTGTGTGTCAGTCAGTCCCTTGGATATTCGATGAGTGTGTCAGTCAGTCCTCTGGACATTTCATCACTTTGTCAGGCAATCAGTCCCCCAGCTCTTTCCATTGTCTAAATGTCAGTTCGTTTACTCGTTTTTGTTTCCGTTCGTAAGTCATCAATCCTGTTAATCATTTCATCGGTCAGTCAGCAGCCAAGCCATCACAAGACAATTAAATTAATAGAATCTTCCAAGTATTTTCAAGCCGACTGTCAATAAAAGACAATCGTTTTTGCAAGCCATTTGACAGAATACCATCGTTTTGCATTTTATGTTGACAGTTACCTGGTAACTACACAGTTTGAGTCCCCGGATGCAAGAGAGGCGTTTCCATGTTTCGACGAGCCCGCCCTCAAAGCCGTGTTCAACGTGACTTTGCTCAGAAAACCTCCGTTGATCTCTCTGTCCAACACCAGGATCAGGGCCACAGAGCAAAGGTGAGAGGTCCTGACTGTCCCCTCTGACCTCACTGACAAGTAAGTAGGTCTGCACAGTACACAACAGTCCTTCTCAAGCTGTTTATGAAATAACGGATGTAACCCAGAATAACGGATTTTTTTGTAATCATTCAGAAAGAAAAGAAAGACAACTCATCACTGCTGGTTGATGTTTCGTCTTCTTTGTCATCAGAGAAAATGGTTTTGTGGCAGACATCTATTATCCCACGCCAAAAATGTCGACTTACCTTCTCGCCTTCATCGTCTGCGATTTTAGTCACGTGAATGGAATGACAAAGAATGGAACCGAGGTCTGATTTTTATGTCTGTAGCATCTTACTAACAAATGTTACGAATAGGCAGACATCTGTAATTATTTGTTAGTATATAACACAAAAAGGCTTTTGTAACAGTTATAAAATGTTAGAAAAGGCCATTCTGAATGTTTTGTCAGAAAATTTTTACAAACAGGCATTAGTAGCCACGACAAAATCACCGTAATGTCATTTTTATTTATTTTCATTTTTCAGTTCGGGGTGTGGGCCAGGTCGGAGTTCGCCAGCTCCATGGAGTATGCTCTAGCGACTGGAATGTCTATCCTTGATTACTACGGCACTTACTTTGGAACGAACTTTCCTTTAAGAAAGCAAGGTCTTTTTATTTGTTTGTTTTCTTTTCTTTTCTTTTGGTGTCTCTTTGTCAACATCTTTGATGTGAATATAAACTCACAACACCACAATCCTCTCTTTTTCCTTCTCTTCGTGATCTTTCCTCATTTATTTATATTTTCACTTTCTTCTCTCAACCTCGCTCACTCACTCTAGCATATCGTCATGGAATTGCAGTTCATCAAAAAAAAAAAACAAAAAAAACGCCAACCCTCCCATGAACAGAAAAAATCACTAAGACAAAAAAAAGCGCTCTGTTTGCAGGCATCTTTAACTGTTTTCAACTGTTTCTTTCCCAGATATGATAGCCATTCCCGATTTCGCCAATGGAGCCATGGAGAACTGGGGTCTCATCACCTACCGGGAGACGGCGCTACTGTACACGCCAGGGGTGACGTCAGAGAGCTATAAACAGTACGTCACAGAAGTCATCGCGCACGAGCTCGCGCATCAGGTCTGATCACATGACCCATATCCGTTTTAAGTTTCCTGGTCAGTGGCTGGATGTGATTGGATGTGGGACAGTTGTTGAGCGATTTGACAAATTAAATTCTGTAAAACTACCTCGCGTCCTCGTAAACAGAGTGACACGTTGAGCTGAATTTTCTTGTTGTGCGACCCACTCCACTCAGTGTAGGCATCAATGTATATTTTGCAGTGGTTTGGAAACCTGGTGACCTTAGCATGGTGGGATGACCTGTGGTTGAACGAGGGCTTTGCTTCCTACGTGGAATACATCGGCATGGACTACATCGACAAGAACAACAGCTGGAAAGTGGTGCGTGTGCCATATAAAAAAACAATTTACTGCAAGATAAACAAGGGGTTTCTTGTAAACATAATTTTGTGGCTAGTATTACGAACTGGCGAGCTTCTTCAACAGAATTTTAACTGTCAGTGTGTATCGCGCCAGTAGACACGCATGTGCGGTCAGGGTAAGAGAGGGAGCGAGTAAAGACATGTTCAAGTCCCATCCCACCCCTACAACACGAACTCCATCTTTGTTTCAGTGGGAGCAGTTTGCAACTGACGTCATTCAGTCTGTCTTCGTCATGGATCAGTTAACCACGTCACATCCGCTCTACGTTCCCGTAGCAACAGTTAGCGAGATGGAGCAATACTTCGACTCTATCTCATATGAAAAGGTCTCACTTGTCTCATATTGTTATCTTACCCTTGCTGCTGCTATTTAGCAATGCTAATGAACTTGTTAATGCATAGTTTTCCTTCTTTCTGTCTTCTCTTGCTATGTCTCCCTCTTTCTCTCTGCTTTACGGGATCTCGTCTTGTTCGTGGGACGACTGTTGACTCCTGCACGAACACAACAGTCCCCGCCTTTGTTACACATTTAACACGAACACACGCACAAACACACGTGCTGACACACAAAGCAGGCAGACGGAGAGGAAGATAAGGTGTTTACAAACAAAACAAAGCAACTTAAGTTTACACACGCTGAACTCTACTCACGTTTTTCTCCTAGGGAGCCTCTGTGATCCGGATGATAAAGTTTTGTCTGGGAGAGGGAACTTTCCAGAGAGGCCTGCAGGTTAGTCGCTGATGTCGTGTGTATGTAACCCTCCAAACCCACTAATTCACTCCACAACTTCAGGATCCATTTACGATTGTAGCATCAGACACATATTCGTGTTTAGCGACTGAAGTACAGAAGGCAAGCTATAAGCAATCTTGGCTTAGATGATGGAAACTGGTGTTCCGCTTGTGATAACACTGTACCTGGATTCTCAGGATGCTAGGCAACTGAGCAATTAGTCATTAAGCTGCTTACCATGTATAACTCTTATTCATTTTCTTCATTGTTTCCAACCAGAGGTACTTAAGGGATCACGCCTATTCCAATGCAAACCATACTGATCTTTGGAGAGCATGGGATGAGGTAGGAACAAAATGTCTTTATATACCTTGTGTCAAAGATGTCACACATTGCTTGCTATGTTAATCAAACTGAAATCGTAACAATCAATTTTTACTTTATACAAAAATAATATTGTCAGTGACGATCTCAATATTAAAAACTTGAATTACATTGAGTGTCTAAGTGATGGGTTGAAAAAGGAGAAAGGAAAAGGGTGCAACTGTATCCCCACCCAATTCATTGTGCCCAGTCGTGACAACGAGACTGTCGTACATTGTAACAAGCAAAGTAACAGTTTGTGTGAGCTGACACTGGCATAGTAAGATGCTTGCTGCGGTCCCCCACGTATCAGTCCTGATTGTTTTGTGTGTCGGTCAGCAAGCGCGCCAGGATCGTCAACAGATTAACGTGGCCGCCATCATGGACACGTGGACGCTGCAGATGGGTTTCCCTGTCATCAGGCTCACGGTGTCAGCCAACGGCAAGGTCACGGCCACCCAGAAACGTTTCCTCATCAACCCCGCCGCCATAGACCCTGGACGCTTTCAGAGTCCATTCAAGTAAGAAACTTCAACAGATATTATGGCTGCTGGTAGTTTCGACATAGATGTCCAACAGAGGTTAGGACTACTTGTACTTTTGACATCGATGTCCATCACATGTTAGGGCTACTTGTACTTGTAATATTTATGCCCAAAAGATAAATAGAAGCGTTACTTTTCGGAGAAGGAACTTTTCTTTGGAGCATAAAATATATATATTTCAAAAATAAATGGTTTGGTCTGTCGTAGATTGTAGACTAAAAGTGTGGCTATATGAACATACGTAGACACATGATGGTCTGCCTGTTGACATGAACCTGTCTTGTACTTAAGGGCTGTAACCCTCTTCACAGACATCGGGAAAGAAAAGAAGGCAAGAAAACCTAAGACATGATTTTCTTTTCTGTTGTGAATGCAGCTATCGCTGGCATGTGCCCATCACCATAACAACAAGCAAGATGGCCAACTTCAATGTCACAGAGAAGGATGTCCTGTGGCTGACACCTAATGATGACACAAGTGAGTTTTCCTCCCTTTTTCCGTAACAGTTTCTGTTTTCAAAACTCAACCCACAAGTATTTGCAGAAAACTGCCTTGGAGCAGGTGGCGGCTGCGTCTTGCACTGATATCCTAACGGGATTAACGGAAACACTATTTCTCTTGCAGAAGAACTAAACACCAATATTCCAACACTGTCTTCCAATGACTGGATTCTGGGCAACATCCATCAGTACGGGTACTACCGTGTCAACTACGACACCCGCAACTGGGAAGCTTTGATCAGACAGCTTCAGAAGGACCACCAGGTAACATTGAACTAACTCTCTCTTGCTCTCTCTCTCTCGCTCTCTCTCTCTCTGACTGGTTTGCTGTTTGCTGGCTAGATGAACATTTGTTTCTTTGTCTTCCTAAGATATGCTGGTCCCATTCTTTCTAGCCGATGTAGAGATCAAAAGTGAAAAGGACTTAAAGTAAAACCTGTTACCACCTTAGAAACAAACTGTGCTCAACTTACAACTTATTTTTTCATACATATACCTATATATGCTTTATTGTAATCAAGACATCATTTTCCTAGCTACTTTGAATTCAGTGATACTTATTAATTAACTAGTTGACAACATATATATATATAAAGACATTTAGTTAAAATTGTGAACAAATATCACGCCGCTACATGCTACAAACAGTGTAACTTTTCTTGCAGCTGATTCCGCCAATCAACAGAGCTCAGATAATAGACGACGCCTGGAATTTAGCAAGGTAGTGATGAAATCTTATACACGTTAATGGTGAACATGTTTCTTAGGAAATAAAATGGAGATTGTCTATAACACTGAGCGTGCCATTGAAAATGTACTCCTTCCAGTCTGAGTGCAGAAGTGAAATAGAGAGTTGACAAAGACACGAATTAATAAATAGTTAAGTGTGTGTGTGTGTGTGTGTGCTCGTGTATGCCTGCTGATTATACAGTATATGATATGCATCATGATATATATACCCACACCTTCAAGTGGAGCACATGGTTTACACGATGTAGTGATCTCCCTTGATGTCTGATTTTTCTCTAAGCGCCGGTGAGACGGACATCGCCGTTGCCCTGGGAACCCTGGACTATCTGGACACAGAAACAGACTATGTTCCCTGGGAAGCAGCATCTTTACAGCTAGGAAAACTGAAAACACGATTGTCTAATACTGATGGCTATGGAGCTCTAATGGTAAGAAAGGTCCAGGTACCCATGGGTAGTTTGTAGTGGGGTAGCCATGCCATCAACATTTTGAGCTCTTGTTGTTGTTGTAAAAGTTGTAAAGCCTTTGGTGGTGTGTCAGCTCCTGTCTTTTGCAGCGAGCACACAGCTAAGACCTCGGAGTCAGTTGAAATGCTTTGTGAAGTATTAATATACAGCATATATATGTAAAAACAATTACTTTAAAAAAGCTTTGTGCACGCGGTACAACCTCAGAATGGAATTATATTTAGTTAAATCCCTCTTTCTTCATCTTAATGAAGCTGAAATGATGAGGCTCGTATAAGACGCTTACAGTGAAAAATCGCCATAAGCCAAGCCACGCATGGTTGCCCCTCCTCTCATTTCTGGTTTTTTAAATACTTTTATACCTGATTTATTATTTGTGTGTTTCGTTTAGCCTTTACTAAACATGAACTGCTTATAATCCTTCCCATCTGATTTCGTTTAGTAATTTACTTCGACATCCACATGGTACTTTAATATATGTTTTTATAACTGTAGATTACATTTTTGTTGAACAGAGGTTCATCACAGACAAAGTCAAGTCACCTTTCACAAAGCTGGGCTTTGATGACAGCAAGGCGGAGGCACTGGAATCGTAAGTCATATTAGTGCTTCGATTGATATTAATAGTGAATTATTATTCTTATTCAGGAAATTTGCTGATAAAATAATTAAAGTTCAAAATTAGCTTAAGCAACAAGAATAATAATAATAATTTTCCAGGTAAACACTGGTTTCACTGCTTTTTGCTATTTTGGGGTGCCTTGGATTGGTAGATGATATTTTTTCACACCTGTGTAAACAGAATCTCTGTTTAAAATAATAAGACATATGAACTTCACCAAATGCATTTAAAAATCTCTTGACACTCTGAAGAGATAAAGATATGGAGTGGTTTGTCCCTCTTGTCACAAGGTACACTAGGGTGACTGTCGCCAGCCTCGCGTGCGGTGCGGGGATCAAAGAGTGCGTGGACTCGGCTCTGCAACTCTTTACAAAATGGAAGGAGACACCAAACCCTAACCCGTAAGATCTGCATTTTGTTTGTTTCCTCTTTGTGTGATGTTAGTGATAAGTTTCAACATTTTAACAGCAAACGTGTACCTACGTATGTCGTGTGAGATTCTTTTTTCCATTTCATAAGTGAACGACAGAGTGGAAGATGACATAAATTATATGTAAAGTATTATGTAAAGTACAAAATATGCAAATTATGTATTCAGCAATAATCTTGTGAAGAGAAGAAAAATTTACGACTTATTAAATTCTAAATATTGAACACAAACTAAACAATTTTCTCACCTGACAAGAATCCCGCCGTCTATGAGCTCCATCGTCTACTGTACGGGGGTGCGAGAGGGAGGGGAGAGCGAATGGAACCTGATGCTCGAGCGGTACCGCCAAGAATCAAACCCTTCGCAAAAAACTCAGATGCTGAGGAGTCTGGCTTGCACCTCCAAAGTCTGGCTTCTTGAAGTGTACGTTAATGAACGTTGTTCTCTCCTCGATCGGTCAGGATGTGTGTGTGTGTGAGGGCATGCATGCAAGCGTTAGTGAGTGCGCGCATACATATCTGAGTGTTTGACTTTCAGGTGTATGCTTCGCGTGTTTGTCTGCATCGGTGTGCACTGTTACTGACTGCTAATTCAGGTGTGAGAGTTGACTGATTTGCTTTAATTATGTTCTGAGCTCGTTGGACAGGTATGTCCTGCAATTGCCCAGCTGACAGAAACACCCGCATTCACATCCTCACAGACAATCACTGAAATTTGAATTTTCGCTCTTAAATCTCGTAAATTAATATGATGTCGTGCGGACCACTGTGTTGTGCAGCCTGCTGGAGATGTCGCTGCAGAACACGGATATCAAGCGAGATGAAGGCACCGGCGTCATCGCCAGCGTCGCCGCCAACGTCAACGGCAGACCGTTAGCCTGGGACTTCATGCGTGAGAACTGGGACACCATCATCGCCAAGTGAGCTCTCGTCACCTCATGTCTTTCTCTCTAGATATATATAGATATGTGTGTGTATTACCACTAACACGGGTATGTGATAGAGACAAACACCAGCCTGTCTTTGTTGTCAGACGACAGTGTAGTAGTCACGTGTCATAATGAACAGTATAATAGTCTATGATGTCATAATACGGTCTACAGCTTCTGCACGGGTATTCTCCTCGCCATCAAGTGTTAGCGTCATACCCATTGAGAGGATCGTTAACGATGTTTGTTTTCCATATTATAGTATAAATAATACTTAAACTGTGTGATGGGAGCGAAGTAGCTGTTGACCTGTTTGCTGACTGTGTTATTATGTATGTTTTACACCAAAGCTTTTCCCAGTCGGCCAGCCGCCTCCGTGGGATGACAAAGACTATCGCGGATGGATTTCACACTCCGTACAAACTACAACAGGTGAATCTTGTGCAAAGACTTCAGAAAGTTTCTGTGCGTCACTCACACACACAAATAAATAAACTACCAGTAACATCATTTTTTTTGTTGTACCAGTCTCTAGTGGATTCACTTTATGGGAGGACTGCAAAAACATTCTAAAAATTATTAATATAATGACGAACGAAAGAAAGGAAAATAAAGAGTAAGAAAGGAACTTAAAAGATAAGAAGAATGAAAAACAGAAGAAACTTATGGTTCTTGGTTATCACGTGACTGCTTTTTTTTAAATGTGCGAACTGCTCGACTCTTTTTTTTTTATGATCATAGCCACATATGTTCAGCTTTAGCTTTTACAGACAGTAAAAGCTGCAAAACAATCTGAATTTATTTTTTCAGCTGAAAGACTTCATCAGCTCGCTGGCCAGTCTTCAAACGGCCGAACAGGCCCTCAAGCAGGCCGTGGAGACTGTGGAGGTCAACATCAGATGGCACGAGGAGGCGTATCCCAGCATCATTCAATGGCTGGAAGGCCGCGGCTATCACAGTATGTACATTTGTATTCAGCAATATGCTTCAATCTTTCAGCGATCACAGTATGCTGCACACTAATATTCTGTAATATGTTTGAGCTCAGAGATCATGTAGGCGAGACGCCAGGTTAGAGACTTTGCAGGTTGTGATGTCCACACGAGATGATGAACCTTACATGACTGCTGCTGTGTACATGTGTTTACTTTCTACCTGTAGTCCGTTTGTCCTTCTCTGCCTGGCTTTACCGAGCTTTGTTTGTTGGTGTTTGCGATATAGAAGATCCGACTGGTCTCGCTGTAAAGCTGTTCAGCCATTCAAGGAGTTATATTGTGACATTTGTTATGTTTCTGTGAAGAATTCGAAGGTTCTGGATCATCATCAGCTGACAAGCTTACTCTGGAAGATATTCTTCTGCCTACAAACCTGAGGCCAGAGCATTACGATATTACTATACAGCCTGATATGGAGGGACCGGATCCAAAGAAATTTACCTTCAACGGAACCGTCACAATGACTTTCACCTGCGTGAATGCAACTGACAAAATTGTGCTTCATGCCTCAATGGTCAGTTGAAAGCGGTTCTAAAACTGTAATTGCACTCTTTATCTCCTTCTTTCTTTCCCTCGATTTTGTTTCTTCGATCTGTACAGTGATTTATCAATATATCTTTCTGATCTTTGTATCAATTTAGTTTCAATATAGTTTCCATTCTATTCTGATAACTTCATCTTTTCACCATAAACTTTAGCATTATTTACAGTTTTTTTAATTATGTAAATGTACATTTTCCTCTTTGGCATTGGGAGGAATCTAAGCTGTGCCAAGGTATTTTAATGTAAACTGTCATCTTTTCGTTGATTTACCTGTCGAAGCTGAGTACAATTCTTATTCCTATGTTTGTAACTTGTGGTGTGATTTGTACGGGATCAGTTGGAGGTGGACAGCGTTGTACTGAAGTCGACAGAAGTCACAAACATTCCCCAAGTTGTGAAACTACAGACAGACCCAGTGGTTGAGTTTTTGACCATACAGCTAAGTGCACCCCTTCAGTCCCGCAGCAACTACAGTGTCAGCATGAACTTCAAGGGCGACTTGTCTGGTGGTCTGGACGGCTTCTACCTCAGTTCATACGTTGAAAACAACAATACAGTGTGAGTACCTGTATATTAAGGACCTTTTTGGTGATTTCAGTTTGTTTACAATTTATCTTCGTGTTTTCCTCTTCTCGCGAAATTTCATACACCTTTATTTTTTTAATTGTTTTTCCCCAAACATGAGTTTATATGCGCACTCAGCTTCAATTCACACTTCAGCATCTGATTCCGTCAGTGATATTCTACACAAAATGGTCAAACGCAAGTCACTTGGATCACCCTGTGCAATAGAAACATATTTCTGTTTGTGTCAATGCCGTAGTTCATGGTGTTGCCGTAGATTTTTGTCTGACTGATTAAGCACGGGAGAGCACGGGTGGTCGTTGCAGATACCTGAGCACTACTCAGATGTGTGTGTGTAATTATGTATAATTGTGTATACGTGGGTGTATGTGTGTGATTTTATATATATATGTGTGAGATTGACAAAGCACGGGTGGTCGTTGCAGATACCTGGGCGCTACTCAGATGGAGCCAACAGCCGCGCGGAAAGCGTTCCCATGCATGGATGAGCCTGCTTATAAGGCTACGTTCTCCATCAAAATCGTCAGACCGCAGTCACTGAAGGCGGTCTCCAACATGAATATCAAGACCACCCAGACCCTGTACGTTGGCAGCACGTAAACAGTTTAGTTATCTCCCCTTAGCAGGGGTTGGTATGACGTCACGAAGACTGTGCTAGTACCAGGATGAATGGATGGACGAAAAACAAATGAAGAGAAAGGAGCAGGGATGCAGGAGTAAATAAATGTTTGCATGTTTACTGACAGCTGTTGAAGTTGAAGCAAAAGGCGCATGCATACAAATGAATTTTCCACATATAAAGTGAAAGCGTCAGTGTGGCCAGCAGTCAGAGTGATGTCACCTGTCACTGCATGCTGAGTCAGCTTCACTGATGATGTTACACGTCAGCACATAAAAGACGACTCCCTCAACTTGAGCTTTTCTCGTGTATTTTCAGGGCCAGTGGCAAGGTCATGGACGAATTCTACCCGACCAAGCGAATGTCCACTTACCTAGTGGCCTTCCTCGTGAGCGATTTTGACAAAATCAGCGGCGCGACTGCCACTCACAACATCTCAGTAAGTTGTTTTCTTTGATGAGTAATGAGCAGTCTTTTACACAGAATTGCACAGTACACAAAGACAGGTGCAGGTGCCATTTGAAAAGTTGTAAAAACTCGAAAAGAAAAAAAGCTTTAATGTACTAAAGACTAAAATGTATCAAGTATATACGGCAGCACCTTTAATATACACAATACTAAAAGTACAGAAAGAAGTGTTTGACTCCGCCATTGATTACTCCTCTCTTTCGTTTTCGCTAGTTCGAGGTTTGGAGCAGGAAATCCTCGTTAAGTCAACTCAACTTTGCCCTCGATGTTGGAACCAAGGTCCTTGATTATTTCGAAAACTATTTTAACATTCAATTTCCACTGCCTAAACAGTGTAAGTATCAGAATTGTGTGACATCAACATGTCAGAAAGGATAGCAATGTCTGTCAACGTAGTGTTCAGTGTACAGATGTGTTCGTCTTGTGGGGGAATAGTGGGTGTGGGGTGTGTACTGTTGATTTGAAAGACGTACGAACCCTCAAACACAAGTACACATAGGCATACACATATCCGTTCTCCACCAGTCTCGCTGAGGGTACGTGTGTGTATGTAGGTTGAGAGATAAATATATGGATAGTGGATCGGATGAGTGGAGGAGTGAGAGGATGGCTAGCTACAGCTCACCGTGTAAAAGTGGCAATAGCAACCCCCCACACACACTTTCTTTCTCTAGTAAATCATAGAAGATAGCTGAAGGTTAGTCTGGCCAAGGTGAGGTACCTGCAATGAAAGAGAATCCAGAAATGTTGTTTTCATTGCCACAGCGATGGCCGCCATTCCTGACTTCAACGCCGGCGCCATGGAGAACTGGGGGCTGATCACCTACCGGGAGACTCGTCTGCTCATCGAGGAGGGAATGTCGTCTGCCTCGGACAAGGAGAACGCCGCCATCACTGTGGCCCATGAACTGGCGCACATGGTCAGTAGTCACACGATACACAGGTCCTCGCATGACACAACATTCTGTACTGTGGCATTGTGACAGACAGATATATACGCTAGTATGTTCAGTCGGGACAGGAATTACAGTGATACCTCGGTTCTCGAACGCCTTGACTTTCGACCAAATCGGTATTCGACCAGGAAATTCGAGAAAATTTTGTCTTGGAATCCGAACAAATATTTGGAACTCGAACATCCGAACGTCCGAGATGAGCCGAGTTGAGCCGAATGGCGTTCATTGGGCCCAGCGCGCCTTGCTTACGTCATCAGTGTGAGTGCAGAGAGAGAGAGAGTCACGTTTTTGTGGAGAGAGTCACGCTTTGTGTGTACTGTACTGTATTGCAAATTACTGATAAAGTGGTAGCAAATAGAGCAGTTAACATTTTTAATGACAATGTTATGTCCACTTTCCGCAAAATTTTGCAAAGGAGAAAAAAACAGCAAACAATTGACAAATTCTTTCGTAAAGAAACCAGAC
>SRHC01001952.1:288136-353770 GCA_004794325.1 Pomacea maculata
CCTTCCTCGTGAGCGATTTTGACAAAATCAGCGGCGCGACTGCCACTCACAACATCTCAGTAAGTTGTTTTCTTTGATGAGTAATGAGCAGTCTTTTACACAGAATTGCACAGTACACAAAGACAGGTGCAGGTGCCATTTAAAAAGTTGTAAAAACTCGAAAAGAAAAAAAGCTTTAATGTACTAAGGACTAAAATGTATCAAGTATATCCAGCAACACCTTAAAATATACACAATACTAAAAGTACAGAGTGAAGTGTTCGACTCCGCCATTGATTACTTCTTTCTTTTCTTTTCGCTAGTTCGAAGTTTGGAGCAGGAAATCCTCGTTAAGTCAACTCAACTTTGCCCTCGATGTTGGAACCAAGGTCCTTGATTATTTCGAAAACTATTTTAACATTCCATTTCCACTGCCTAAACAATGTAAGTATCAGAATTGTGTGACATCAACATGTCAGACGTGACAGCAATGTCTGTCAACGTAGTGCTCAGTGTACAGATGTGTCTTGTGGGGGAATAGTGGGTGTGGGGTGTGTACTGTTGATTTGAAAAACGAACAAACGCTCAAACACAAGTACACATAGGCATACACATATCCGTTCTCCACCAGTCTCTCTGATGGTACGTAGGATGAGAGATAAATAAATGGATAGTGGATTGAATGAGTGGGGGAGTGAGAGGATGGCTAGCTTCAGCTCACCGTGTAAAAGTGACAATAGCAACCCCACACACACACTTTCTCTAATAAATCATAGAAGATAGCTGAAAGTTAGTCTAGCCAAGGTGAGGTACCTGCAAAGAAAGGGAATCCAGAAATGTTGTTTTCATTACAACAGCGATGGCCGCCATTCCTGACTTCAACGCCGGCGCCATGGAGAACTGGGGGCTGATCACCTACCGCGAGACTCGTCTGCTCATCCAGGAAGGAGTGTCGTCTGCCTCGGACAAGGAGAACGCCGCCATCACTGTGGCCCACGAACTGGCGCACATGGTCAGTAGTCACACTATGCACAGGTCCTCACATGACAACAAATCCTGTACTGTGGCATTGTGACAGAAATATATACTCTAGTATGTTCAGTTGGGACAGGAATTATTTATTTTGCTGACGAAAGACTGTAAAGACTATATCAGCTCACTTCTCTAGTTGGGAGATAGCACAAGATAAAGAATGTCTGCTCTACGTCATCTAACGAATAATGACAGAATTGACTAATACATTGGCAGTGGTTTGGTGACCTGGTCTCGCCCCAGTGGTGGAATGACATCTGGCTTAACGAGGGTTTCGCCACGTACCTGGAGTTCTTTGGTGTGGACCACGTCTTCCCTACGTGGCGTGAGGTGAGTCTGTCTTTGTCACCGATCCACTCACACCTTTATTAACACTTCTATTCTCTGACATCAGTTTGTTGATGTACTTGAAGGCAAAGTTTTGAAAAAAGTACTGGCAAAGAAAGCCCGTTGTTGATGACCGGGCATGAAATATGAGAAAATGTTAAAATGTTAGGAGTGTCTCCGTCTCTGCTTTCAGTCCCTACGTGACAACGTAACACGTAATCTCAGTCTTTACAATGTTACTCGTTCGTGATCATTTTTTTTTTCTCATTATCTGTCTAAATGTTATCTTCGTCTAGCAATCTAATCAGGAACATTTTGCCCTAACATAAAATCCTTCTAAGAGTTAACAAAATTAGGTAAAATATTCAAACTTTCGTGACTTTTTTTTTTTCCAAGTTTGACCGATTTGTACTGATTGCTGCCCACCGCGCAATGGATCTCGATGGACTAACCTCGTCACATCCGTTGTACGTCTCCGTAGCAACAACTGCAGAAATCAATGAAGTGTTTGATGACATCTCTTATAGAAAGGTATGTGTGTATTGTGTGTGCTTATGAACACCTGTGTATTAGTGGAAGACATACAGCATGACAAGAGTAGTCAGATGTGGGTGTTGCTACTTTAGTTTCCCTTCCTTGTATCCTATCACTAACAAAGAAGAAACAAGCTTAGAAACCTAATCTCTATTTTATGTGTTCATCTCTCTTTTCAGTTCCATCTGTCTGACAGACCTTTTATTTTTTTATTTATTTACTGATTAAATATTTTACAACCGTATTTCAAAATTATTGCAATTCTTTTTACAGTATTGCTCAAATGATATTGTATTTGACAAGCATTATCTTATTCCAGATCACAAGAAATGTTACATACCATGCATTTTTAAAATCTTTTTTATGAAGATCTATTACTGTTTGTTGATTTTTTAAATTGTTGTTTACAGGGAGCATCAGTTATTCGCATGATCAGCCACGCGCTTGGGGACCAAACGTTCAAAAAAGGTCTCGAGGTTAGTTTGATTTTTATTAACATTTTTATGATTTTGAGCATTAAACAATTCTACTCTTGAAACCGAAGAATCTTGTACGTACATAGGTGAAAATGAGCTTCCGTACATGTTTGATGCCTTAATACTTATCCTTAATACTTGCGATACTGAACAATCACATTCGTAATAATAATAATAAAATTTAGCAACGGTAACCATTAGTTTTCTTATACATTTACTTTCTCTTAGTCTCTCTTACACTTTTTTCTTCTTCTCTGTCTTTGCTTCTTCGATAAGCTACTAAGAAGTACAAATTCGCATTTAAATTTGCTACCTTAATGTCTCGTCTGTCAGTCTGCCTGCCCTGTTATTTTGCTTAAACTAAGATCATTGGTTACATAAAAAGAAAAGATACAAATAGGTCACTGTTATTGGAGGAGTCATTAATATCTGTAACTGTTGTGTGTTTGTACAGAACTTCTTGCTAACCCATCAGTACGGCAATGCCAGGCACGAAGATCTGTGGCAAGCACTGGCGCAGGTAAACTTTCTCTAATTCTTCTTTCGACACACTATTTTCTCCGAGTCACATGTTGTGTTCCTTACTGACACGAGCGAACATTTTTATTGAGTGCCTGTCGACTCATATCAAGAGTATCACATATCACATATCACACGAGTAACAATGTGTCCTGTCCACAGCAAGCCAAAACCGACAACAAGTCGCTGGACGTGGCCGCCATCATGGACACGTGGACGTTGCAGATGAACTTCCCGTTGGTGACGGTCCGTGTCAGTGGACAGAACTCCATCACCGTCACCCAAGAAAGATACTTATCTGACCCAACAGCAACAGACACCGGAAAATACAAATCACCTTTTGGGTAGGTGTGCACTAAAAATAATATAGTTTGGGGGTTGTAATCGTGAAGGAAAGGTATTTATTAAGGATATATCAAGAGCAAGCGTCCAGACACAGTGAATACTGCTTTGTGATATTTATAAATTATTCACAAACATGCTTAAGGGCAAAGTAACATGAATTAATATTCACAGGGTCTGGCCAGAGTGTCGTAACTACGGAGTCAAGAATACTTTGGTTTAAACATTTTGCCCCACGGGTAACGACTTGCTCTCTCTTCATTAATGTCCCCACTCCCAAAATATATAGTTTCCTTTTGTAAAAGAAAATACTTCTATCTTGAACATTTTGCCCTTAAGATATAGCGATGAAGCTTAAGAATTGGACTTAATTTACAGATACAAGTGGGACATTCCTTTTACATACACGTCCAGCCAAGAATTGAACTTTAACCTTCAGACAATGCCAGTCGACTGGATAAAAAGCTCAGAGGCTTCAAGTATGTAAAACATAGGTTTGCTTTTCAGTGCTGTTGATATCACATACAAAGTCTCTCTCTCTCACACACACACACCTTACACACATAATAGAAGGAGAGAAAAATAGATGTGCAGTATAAATACCTAAAGACGCAAGTAGACACTTCTGTAGACGTGTGGGTGTGCGTTACACATATAACTACCATAACACATGACTACCATACATAGCCGCATTGTTAAAATGTTCATAAACTACTCAAATTATAATACTTACAGTTTAGAGGTTTTGCCTCTTTGTTGTTTTATTTATAAAAGGGACAGACGTGTATGCTTTTCTGCAGAAGTTGTCACAGCTCGGACTGGTGCTTTGCCTGCGAATGGGACTGGGTGGGTGCTAGGCAACGTGGCACAAATAGGATTTTATCGTGTCAACTACGATGTCAGCAACTGGGAGCGACTTGCACAGCAACTGAAGACTGACCCCACGGTAAGCAACTAATGCTTCTTCTTGATGTGTTGGTGTAGCTTGGTGTCTGTGTATCATGTGAGGTCTGTGTGGTGTACCATCATCTGTCTGACTGAAGGTCTGTCTGGCTGGAAGTCTGTGTTGAAGAAAAGAAACATATTCCGACTTTGTTTATTATTACTGTTCATCTCACCCACTATTTTCTCGTCTGCAGAAAATTCATCGTGTCAACAGAGCACAGCTTATCAACGATGCCTGGAATTTAGCAGGGTGTGTATATAAGTGTTGACATATGTAGCGAATCGTATATACCTCGGTCTGTATCTAAAACGTTTAATAATACATGCACTAGAATAACTGATTACAGTTGATGAACATTTTACCTGTGCCAATTTTACCTGTGCCAGCGCCGGACACGTCAGTCAAGAGATCGCACTGAAAATCGTGGAGTACCTGGACAACGAGGAGGACGATGTCCCTTGGAGTGCTGCCATGAAGCAGCTGGTTTTTGTAGACTCCATGCTGTCTTCCACTGAAATTTATGGAGGCTTCAAGGTACCATTTAATTTTCTAAAACCCGACTATCTGTTGCAACAAACCATTGCTGAACATATTTATTTCAGAGACCTTGTTACTGGCATTCGTGTTTCAGTAGAACTGAATGTGCACTTACGTACAAATACCATCATTTACATTTGTGTTTCACTAGACATGAGTATGCACTTATATATAAATATATACGGTCCATTGAAAACTGACATAAGTAATGTTGCTATGTGCTGCTTACTTGTGGAAACCACTAATGTTAGCTTACTTTTCTGTTCAGTCATTTATAGCCAGTAAGACACAGCGTCTGTTCAGAAAACTTGGAATGAATGACACTGGCGGGGATGTACCGACATCGTAAGTAACACATAAATCTGTGAACAGTATTATCACATTGTAATAAGATAATCTACCTACGGTATTGTCATATTGTAATAAGAGAATGTACCTACGGTATTGTCACATTGTAAGTAATCAGACAACATCGTCAACACAAGCTGGAAATACCGAGTCAATGTTATATTGTTACCTGCCTTGCATATAATGAGGCTTTGTTGTAAGGCTGCTCAGCTACTGCGAGAGAACAGAATAGATAACTCGTAGTCCAAGAGAATATACGATTGTAAGGAAAAGTGGAGGTCGAATTATAATTAAAAATATTACAAACAAACTCCATTCTTTGTTAAAAATACACAGACACCGGAAGGGTAGAGACACGCCATTACGACTATAAATACATTCTACTGACAAATCATGTGTGCGCGTGCGTGCATGCAAGAATCATTCATCTATGTATGAACACTCAAAAACGTTAAGAATTAAATAAACTGTATCTTTAATTTATCTTTAATTAATGTTAGCATAATTATTCCTCTTAAAAATAGAGTTAGTTAATAGTCTCATCTCTGATATTATGATGCGAAGTATTACCAGTGATGTACATAAATGTGAGTGAAAAATGAAACACAAACACAGCAGCAAACTAACTCACATCATGTTATTTTCCTTGTCAGCTTTTTGAGGTCGACTATCGCATCGTTCGCATGTGGCAGTGATGTCAGTGAGTGTGTAAGTCAGTCGTTGTCGCTCTTCGCCGACTGGAAAAACGATTCTTCAGTCAATAAGTAAGTAAAGCTCTTTCTGCTGATAACAAATTCAAAAGAATATTATTGTGGTAAAACAAATATTTTTCTTGGATTTTTGTGTTTAAGGTAGTTGTTTTAAGATGCTACTTTGTTCACCTTGTCATGTGACAAGTATTTTGTATTCACATTTATTATCTTGCACAGTTCCAAACAACATATATTTGTTACCACGCTCTTTATCGGTAAGGTATTTGCCATCTACCTATGTGTATTCATTATTTTAAAGCATTGTTTGAACGAAGCATATAGTATTGTACAGAGGGAATGGTGAACAGATATACAGATACTTAGAGACAGTAATTAATATACCGATAAAGCTAAACTAATACACAGACCAGTGTATAGCATGATGTAAACCAGTGAAGCCCAACCTTTTTCGGCCTGCGGGCCATATCCATTTCGGACAGCCGTGTCGCGGGCCACTTCACCGCAAAAATACAAAAAGGAAAAAAAATAGAGCAGATACCATTTTTTATTAGAAACAAGTTGTACTTACCATTAAGTATGTAGTAATTAGTGGGATATTTGAAGTTGTTTTCCCGAAACCAACTTCTGAATCGTGGCGACACCAAGTCGGAGCACTGACTCGAAATGTTCGTCCATCGAAAAAAAGATTGAGAGACGCCCCTACGTGGGGATAAATACTTCTTCTTCCTTTTTTTCGTTTTTTAAAGGTCTTCTTTTATTACTAACATGCCGATTTCCTGCACTGTGGGCAGAAGTTTCGCGGGCCGGATGGCACCGCGTCGCGGGCCGGATATGGCCCGCGGGCCGTAGGTTGTGCATCCCTGATGTAGAAAGTCTAGAGCATGATCATTTTGTTCCATACATTGCAGGATCTCCCCAGACGTGCGAGACACAGTTTACTGCACCGCCTTGAGGAAAGGGTCAGTGGACGATTGGGACTTCCTGTATGAACGCTTCCAGGCTGAGGCCAATGTTCATGAAAAAAATCGTCTAATGAACCAGCTAGCTTGCTCCAGTCAGCTCTGGATCCTCAGCAGGTGGGTGTCTCTATCAACATCATCGTATTAACTGAACATCTTACAGCTTTGCTTACTAGCACAGTCCTACTCCTCTTTCATCACTGAGCCTTACTCAGTTTTGAGCAGTCTAAGTAATCCCGCTAGTATATTGTTAGTCACCTGCTATACCTGTCGATTTTACGTTTCTCAGAAATCATGCAGACATGTTTTTTTAAAATTTCAAATTATTTTAAACCTAAACGATAAACTTAATACAATATAGCTTCATCAACACCCAAAAGCATTGTGCAGATGACTTTTGGTTTCCAGACTCATGGACCGAGCAGTTTTGAAAGGCGAGGTTCGCGCGCAGGACGCCATCTCGGTTTTGTCGGGTGTCATCCAAAATCCCATCGGCACGTCTCTGGCCTGGCAGTTTGTACGAAACAACTGGGATGTCATCTTCAAAAGGTTTGGATGTTACATTTCTCAAAGTACGGGTATTCCCCTTGATACGGGTACTCCTAGCTTTGTATTATCGTTCAGTGCATAGGACAAAATTTACCGAAGGTGTAGAGAAGACCACTGGCAAACTTACCAAAACCGACAATAAGTGTTAAAGTCGATCAGACAGCGCCACACCAAATGGGTTTACACACGAAAAATAAACAAGTTGAAAGACATATAGTGAAGCCAAACGTGAGCACCTATGATCAAATGTTAAAGATATAAGAGGAATTTAAGCTGTAAAAATACACATAACGAAACAAGTATATCTTACATACAAACAATAAAGAAAGAGAAATATAATCGAGTAAAAATTGAAACTTCCGTTTTTTTAAAAAAAAAAAGCAACACGTGACTGAAAAACTTCTTTGTGTCTGGGTCTGTCCTTTTATCATGGGCATCACAACCTTTGCTTTGTTTTGTTTTTTGTCTCTCCCTCATTACTGCCGAGTGTGTGCACACACGAGAGCTTATACTTTCTCAGAAATACTTAATTTACAAATATTATATAAATATACACTTCGCAGAGAAACTTTCTTGTGACCGTCCACTTACTTCTACAGCTACTTAACTTCTTTTGAAAAATCTTTTCTCTGTTGCAGGTACAATAATGTCGTGTTCACCCTCACCAATCTTGTCAAGGCACTAGCGGGTAGATTCAATACCCGTACTCAGCTCGAAGAAGTACAGAATTTTATTGACACCCATCCTAATCTTGGCACTGCTACCCGTGCATTCCAAGCTGCTGTAGAAACTACCCGCAACAATATACGGTGGATGGACAAAAACTACGATGTTGTCAAGAGCTGGCTGGCTGCTTCTAACTACCTGGCTTGATGGACTCAAAGACACCTTTCCAACACTCGAAACAAAAGTGATCATGACTGGGTTCTCTCCGTTGAACTCTGATGTAGCAAGTTCCTTGGAAATCGTTATTATGTATGAAACGACCATGGCTGTTTAGGGCCATCATCTTTGTTACAAAATCTTTTGTCAACATTATTCAGAGTATCTAATGGTCAGGCAATGTTAATGAAGCATGAACAATGGTGCAGCATCGAATACTAGACATGTATATACAATATAGTTAGAACAAAAGGGCGGACAACACAGTGTTTTTCATTTCAACAAAGAAGCACGTTAAAAGCTTTTTTTCCCAAAGATTTTGATTATAAATGACCTTTCATTAATTTAAATGATCAAGTTTATGTAAGCAGTTGTTTGATTTTTTTATTACATACATTTTGTATATAATTAACCTGGTCTTTATTATTTACTATTACACTAATGCGTTTGTGTTTTTGAAACATATCCCATGACTTACTGTATATTGTCAATATTCTTTTTGTTGTTTTGTTTATATGAGTGCAACAACTGCAATACGACTTAACTTGGTCCAGGCTATAAGTCCCTTTAATCGCCATCTCGTTTGTAATGTACATATTGAAGTCGAGGACCTTAATCAACACATCAACAAGTAAAAATTGCCAACAACTCTTTTCAGACCTTTCTTCCTTGCTGGGCAGGCTCTAGATACTCAAGGAGAACTTGTCCTGGAAACAATGGCTCTGATCTACGAACCACCCTGATGCTTTCTATGGCACAGGGCTCTTAGAGTGGTTGACTGTCCCTCACCCCTTACCCAAACAGATTCATCCCACACAAGCAGGTTCGTCCAACAGAAACATATTCGTCACACGCAAAAATGTTCATCCCCAACAAGCAGGTCCATCTCACACAAAGATCTTAAAGAACCTTTTGGTTTTGCTCTTCTCTTACTTTAAGCTCTATGGATTCCCCTCAACTCCTTGACTACCCTACTGTCTCGAAGCCACGTGTGAAAAGAGAAGGGTCAGAGCAAAGCAGGTAATACATGATACCAATCCTAGCAAGAATAAACCCGTGAGTGAAAATATCAGTTTTAAAGTATTATTCACCAAGGTTTGTTTCATTTTACGTGCAGTACCACTAACCACACCTGAAAGCAAAAGCCAGTGGCTTCACCTTGGTGTCTTTAGCGTTACAGAACATCACAGACAAGCCCTAAGAAGAGTAATATATGCTTCCCTTCCACTCTTCCAATCTTGTCTAAGCTGCTAGTCGCTAAATGGTCTTTCTCTACCATTCCATAATGTCCTCGAACATTTCAATCTACAGGTACACGTTCTAGATGGTAGTAGGCTATGGTCGTGTCATAGGGTAAGCATCGAGGACGGTGAGTTTACTTTAAAATTGTATTTCCATGGCCGTCTGTTTTCACTACTCGTTTTGATACAACAGAAACATCCACTATTATGCATTTTGCTCCTCCACTGGAGGGTCTTTAACATCAAAGATTTACTAAACTTTGTCGATTTATTTTAGAAGAGGTCAAACTATTCTATGCTCATCCGCTCTATCCTCACTGAATGTTTCACTGTAGTTTTTAGCAAAAGCAAATAAAATATACATTCACATATGTTTACCATTTGTCTCACAAACTTTTTCTTTTTCTTTTCTTTCTCTCACACAAACACACACAAACATATTTGCATTGGCATAGACAAGCTCTTTTTTGTAGTCTGTCACTGATATTCAGGAGCTAAAATACATGAATGGGAGTAAAATACTAACTGCGTTCTTTGATTTACTTTTAAAACGAGCACATACTATAACCTACCAATTATTCCTGCTAGAATATTTTACAGTGATGTAATATTTTGCTTTACAGACCACCACACACTTACAGGCTGGTAAACAGACAATTTGGTGAGGTTTCCTCAGACTACATCAAGACCATGTGAAGCATTTTCACTAGCATTAAGACTGCAAATTATTACATTTTAGGTGGTGTTAATCAACAGAGTCTCTGTTTGTCACAAGCCAGTGACTGACTGGCCCTTTATAAATTAATATCATGTATGTAAATGTTCTGACCACAAACACAAGCATCGATCCCAAACACTCTGTGACAGTGGTATCATATTCTACCCTGTACCATTTCTCACCCAACATTATTTATGCATATAAAGGTAGCATTCACAAATTTTTTACTTTAAATGTCTACAAGACGTTTAATATCCTGATTTAAAAGAAAACCTAACAGTTTAAAGCTATTGACATCATTTGGTTTACGTTAGTATTAAAATCATTTGTACATACAAAATGGTTCACAGAGATCATTTTTATTGGAGTTTCATTGTGCTGTTCACTGAAAGCATAGAAGTCTAGACCAATGACTAGCTCCAGATAACAGAAAACCTACCAATAACAAACAGTGTAAATACAGCTCAAATTTTATCTCTGCGTAAGTAAAAACTATCAAAGCACAACTTGAAAACAAAAACAATCTCAAAGTAACATTCTCAGAAAATAATTGAACATAACTGTTTTACCCCATAAAAAACAGAAGCATGCTTCTAAAACATGAATAAACCATATTTTGAGCAAACTCACTTGAAGATAAGACTGCTTGCATTATTACATTATTTCTCCTGATACAAAAAAAAATGATGCTAACAGTTTGAGAGTAATAATCCTTTCTGAAAAGCCAATTTTCCAGTGTAGAAAACATATTTTCTACTTATTTTCTACTTTTATTAATGTTAGGGTAAAGTTTTGACGAGAGCAGTTAGTGTAGGGAAAATCACCCGCGAACTGGGCAAGGTGGCACCACATTCCCCCCGACTGATGCGACAACCGTCTAGCTGCCCCATTCAGCACCGGTGGTCAGTCGGGGTTAGAGAAAACATCTACATAAGCAGCCACGATTCTTGTATGGCCAGGAGCGATAACCATATAAATCCTACCCCTTATGGTCCAGCTAAAAGCCAGGTATCACCCAAGGCAACCAAGGCACCCCCTTAAGTAATGTCTTTAGACCCTTTTTACATGTCCAAGGTCATTGGGAGTAAGAAACGCCCACCGAAAGGAAGAAACGAACCAAGTCTCATGCAGGGGTAGAAACGTCACTTTTCTGGGTGGTGAGGTAGCGAGCAGATGACGGAGAGTCTGTCTTGTAGAAGACGTTAAGGTCCACGGGACTTGGAGTATTAGTGTATATGAAGTAGAGACTGCTGAACATTGGAATTAACAGTGAATTGTGAACTCTGGTGAACTTGTGAACAGTGGAATTATCACCATGAGAACAGTAACACGAAGAGATACCCAAAAGAAAAGTTTCATGATTTATGTAGTAACCTAATGTATGATATATAAATATTCATGCATTGTTTCATTACATTCTTTTCAATTATTATTGAGATCTTTATTGAATGTGTTGTAATTAGGTGTGTGGGCGAATGCTAGATGAGTGTATGCTAGCAAAGTTATCCATTGCACACAGGACCCACATTTAGACCTTTACATCCATCTAATACAACCACATTTGAACAAAAGTTATTTCAAATCTGATCCAAAATATTACCCACAAAAAATCAATACTGATTCCTTCAAGAAATTCCTTTACTGTCAATGAACGAGAAACAGATGACATACAAAAGGTATATCTTTTTTTTTTTTAAACGAAAAAAATATTTCAGTAATCAGTATACTTATGTAAGCTCTGAAAACTATAGTGTAAGTCAATAATGACAGGACAACTATAAAACCACTGACTAAAAAAAAGTGACAAGCATGATGTTTAACAAGAAACCTCAGAATTTCCTGTCAATTTACTTTTCTGTTTTGATTTACATATATATATCGAGAGAGAGAGTGATATCACCTTGTTGCATGCTCTTCAATAAACAATTTAAAAAAAATTAAGTTGCATTTTTGTAACAAACTAACAACATTACTGTGTTTAGATCAGTTATTTTTCTATTTTCAACAAGAAAAACAAATGGTTTTCAAGTTATGACTGTCAACAAATAAAAAGTGATGACAAATATAATACCTTCAATATTTCTCTGTTTTTATGTTGGCAGATGTTTTCGCCTATGTCTGGCAAAACTGGAAGGATCAGAGAAGCAGTCACTACAAAACTGACACTGCAGTGGCCTTTCACGAGTGTGAATGCGAATGTGCTTGGTGAGATCACTAGACTGGGCAAATCCTGTGTTGCACTCTTGACACACAAATGGTTTTTCACCTGTGTGAACTCTCTTGTGCCTTGAATAGCTCGAAGGATCTGAGAAAGCTGAAGGACAGCGGTCACATTTGTATGGCTTTTCATGAGTGTGAATGCGTACATGCTTCTTTAAATCACTGGATTTGAAGAATGTTTTGCCACACCTCGTGCATAAGTAAGATTTGATTTCAGAGCGTTTAGCATCTGGGCAAGGAAACACAATATGGTCAGCATAAGATGAAGGCTGTTCAAACTTTATGCACAGGCCTGCAAGGTCTTCATCATTTTCCTGCAGGTTGGATTCACTTGTAGCAGCCAGTTTTCCTTTCTTTGAATTTGTCTTCTTTGTTGTTTTGCTGCTGCCTCGTTTTATAACAATGGGGTCCACAGAGGGTGGAGTGACAAATGTAGAAGAACTACCATCTGGTGAAACCTGAAGTGAGCTGCTTTGCAACATTGCTGAATCACATTTTGTGCAGGCCAGTGACATTGGGTTGTGGCAGTTCACACAGTAAACAGAAGGCTGAACCCTGTCCCATGTACTCTCATAGCTGTAAATATAAAAAAACTCTTGAGTTACAGATCTTACAGCAATCACTTTAAATAAACAGCAATAATAGTTTAAAATTCAGATTTAATTATGTTTGAATGCAATAAAAGTTTGAAAAATAAAATTAAAAAGTGTTTAAGTATTTTTAAAGGTTTGTTAAAACCCTGTTCTCACAGCACTTTAAAATACAACTTAACTCCTGGTACTAAACAGTCTCCACAAAAGCCTAGTCTTCTTTTTTGTTACTTACTGCTGGATAAGAAATCTTGCAATATCTGTATCTGTTGTAAAACCTTGTGATGTGCCTATCTGACTCCAGCGCTGAAAGATGTCACCATCCAGAACTAAAGTTTGGGCCTTTTGGTTAAAATGCTGCTGCTGCTGCTGCTGTGACTGTTGATGATGATGACCGTGGTGTTGTTGAATAGGAATATGACAGCCTGGATTTTCCATTAGTAGTGCTTCAGTAAATGTACCTGAATAAGGACAGGCACAGAAACATAGCAGACTGCACATAAGGCATGTTACACATGCAGGAATAATAATAATACAGCACATTTCTATAGCACCTTTCCTTAGCAACAAAATTGGGCTCCAACTGCTTTAGATAAAATTATACCCAGAAAAGCACAAGCACACAAAATTTTCCTTTTTGCAGCAGACATCAAATGCACCTTTATACCTGAACATGCACACAATGTACAGAAACACATGTTCGCACTGAGCAACTGTAAGGAATTCAAAGTAACCGGGAGAAATCCACTGATATCCTGGAGTCAGCAGTTGGCAATGTGGATGAAAAGGAGTCAGAAATTAATACAGACTTTACTCTAGAGCCATATTCTATGTGAAGATACACTAATCTACACGGGTTCAAGCGTATGCACTGAAAGAGTGAAAAAGACGAAATCCTATTTCTTTCGATGTCATCAATGCTTAATTAACAAGTCAATTTTCAGTCCTTGGAAGATCAAATCTCATACCTAACAAGTCATATTTGTTAAAACTGGGATCAACGGGCTACATACAGGATGCCTCAGAGCGTTTCCAATGCCAAAATTATTAAGCTGATTTATTAACAACAATTACTTAAGGGAGATAAACGCATTCAACGGCGAAATAACGAGGACGACGCCGTCCTGTTTACATTGAGCAGTGCCGTCTGGCGCACTTCAGCGGTGCGAAGTAGTAAGCTTTAATCCCAAGAAAAAAATTCAAGTCGACTTTTTATGTGCAATCTAAACTTACACTTAATCACAGGTCAATGCGTTATATCATTATGTCCATAACACTGACAAGGAAAGTATGGCGAGGACACTGTGCTGTCCGCCATTCGACTACGCCGACGCTGTCTAGCCACCTTAGTTTCGAACTTCACACGAAGTATATCTTCTTGCAAAACTTAAATAATAACTAATTTATATGTTTTAATGACCCTAGTTTATTTAATATATAAACAGTATAAGTTTCAGCATCTATACAAATCAAAACGTCGAAAGTACAGCTTTTTTTTTTTTTTTTTTTAATGGGGAGTAACTACTGACTCCTATGTGCTGTTTTCGACGACATCGCTTACTTCCCTTATAACAATTCATTCTTGCGCTGCTGAAAAGATTTACGGTTATCATTTGGAAATATTAAATTTTTATGTATAGACAATTGTTTAATTTATTAAAACGATTTTCAACTATTGAATGAAAAGCTGTCGTTTTTTCAGCTGAAACGCGCTGGTTTCAAATATGACTACGTATGAATAAAATTAATAACAATGAGCTCTTTAGGTGGACTGAAAAGGGGAATAATTTCACAGGCGCTCTTTTCACCGACTACTGACTGATGGAAAAGAGAGTCAGTTTTTTTCCTTCAGAGGATCACAGGTGACGCATACATACATGGAATTGCAAAATGAGCACTCATTAGACAAAAGAACTAAGGTAAAGGTAGTCTTGTGATGCAGGGAAACGGGGTCTTAGATCACTGATCACGGGGGTCATCTTTTTGTGAGTGCAGTTCACATCTCTTCTCGCTCGCTACTTTACCTCTCACATACCCTCTCAAGGGCTAGGTACCCTTGCACATCTGTATCAACCGAGGGGAGTACACTGCATCACACCGGTATCAAACCGGCCAATGGAAGACAAACAAATGCGTGGAGTATCACATGTCTATCATTTTTGTGTGTGTGTAAGTCGATCGAGAGTTCCTGGGGTTGCTCGAAAATCATTTTGATATGTCGACTGTCACCAAATATCTTTGCTCTCTCTCTCTCTCAAACACACAGAGATGGGGAGGAGGGCTATTTACATGACAACGTGAGATGTATAGCCATCTGTCAGGTGAAAACAGTGTTCCTTCTGTCATATTTATGCAGGGATCGACAGATGTCACTGCGAAGCGAGTAAGTCTAAGAATGAAGACGATGGGTTATTGCAGGAACAAACAGTGTCATGGAGATTGTGAGGGCAAGTGTAAAGTTTGGACAAGCAAGACAGAGCGGGGCTGGTGAGAGAAGGAAATGCGGGAGAGAGAGAAAAAAAAAAAACTGGAAAGGAGTCGAGAGAAAAGCGATAGGGATGGCGACAGGGATGGAGGAAGTGCCAGGGGATGAGAGGGTCCCTGCATCCAATGCGTTCACATTTCAGAGGTACTAGCAAGCATCAAGATTAAATGACGGTCGCAAGACTTCCACTTGAACACCGACACATCTGTCAACTAGCGCCTGTGCCACTGCCGCCTGACAGTTGGCAGGAATCATGCCAAACGAGTGCCGGTGACGCTAGTTTCATGCGAGAAAAACTCATTTGTTCTCACAGCTTCCTTGACAAAACCCAGGCGATGGAAGCCAGCCGGACCAGATCAAACGCGCGCGCTTAATCTCTGGTCAAACACAAATTTAGCGGTGCTGATATTTGTCAAAGTATTTCCAGGAAGATAAAGGGTCACCCAGCAGAGCCTGTTGGCAGCGATATTGAAAACAGATTGTTTATGATCATTTGTCTCCCCTGGCTGAGCGCTGAGTCTGGAGGACAGCTGCAGGCGGCGCTCCTCTACAACCGGCGAGCCGCCAGCCGCACACATCGATTGGTCACTAATCGCTGCATCTTTCTTTGTCCTATCTTTCACTCACTATTCCTCTCTCTTTCTCTTACCCCTTCATCTTTCTCTCTAACACACACATATACTGAGTACGTGTTAGTTTGTGTGTCGTTCTACATCTTTCGTCATCGTTTCCTTGTCTTTTTTCTCCTCCTGCTCCATCAACATTTCAGTTTTTGTTCTACCGCTGTCTGAAATTCTTGTATCCGTATGTACTTATATTCGTGTGTCCGTATATACTTGTATTTGTGTCTCCCTATATGCTTATATTCTTTTGTCCATATATACTTAGCTTCTCTAATATTCGGCTTCGCCACATTGATCCTGGTTTTCGTCGTCTGTCTGTCTAGTGTTCTAGGTCTATATAATACCCGCCTATCTTTAAGCTCTCTAAAGTGTTGCAATTCTGAAATACACGGGTGGTTGCTTATTTATTAATTACACTTCAACTCTAAATGCGTTTATGTTGCAGCTTTAAAAATCAGTATGCATTTCCTGCAAACAAAGTACTTATTGTTTACGTCGCTATAGAGATAATAAATACTAACATCGTTCTGTATTGTGAAAACAATCATAATTTACGAGTTTTGGTAGGGCATTGATATACTGGCTTGGCACGGGAGTAATTATGACAGTTGGAGACACTGAGAGGGCGAAGAGAATATTCATGCTTTATACAGTGTCAATCCTTGTGCCGCAAATAGCTCAACATACTGAAGTGCGGTCGAGAGGTAAACACATTTTTAAAACATTATTTTAAGATGACACGAAAAACGGACGTCAGTATTTTTTTGTCTGCAAGTCGCAAAGGTGTGCAAGTGATGAGGGGCGGCCAAGTGACAAGAGGAAATTGCTGTCAGCGGCTGGAGGTAGCGGGAAAGATCTAACAGGTAAACTAATTGTCGATGACCACGCGACAAGGTGTGGGAGATAATGGCTTCAGTGTCAAGACTTTACCTGAGCACTTACCTGAATGGCCCACGCATCTATTGCTCTATGAATGTCATGGTACCCGTCGTCGGAAAATTTCTTTCTCGTTTGCTTTGTTCTATTCTGCTCCTTCTCGTCCTCCCTTTTGTTCTTTTATCATACTAGAATGCCGTGCTTCCTCAGTGTAGTGTTACCGCTACATGAAGCTAGAACGGCATGGACCTTACCGACTTGCATTATATGAACATAATATACAGCTTTATATATATATAAAAACATTATCATAAGCAAAATAATTTTCAAGTAAAATTTTATATATTAAATATTGTTATATATTTAAATATTATCTTCTCTTCAGTAAATTAATTCCCCGGTAAACGTTACTCCTTGCGTATTTTCGTGTATTTCTTGGTATCTGTTCTTTTATTATATTACAGTCTCTCTAACAGTATTCTCATTTCCTAGCTACTTTAACATTTCTTACTCGTAGTCGAGGCGGTGCCTTGGATTTGATTTTTTTTTTTCTTTTTTTTTTTTTTTTTTTTTGCACAGTCGTCATTTCCATGCGCAAACAACTGCTTAATTCAATCTACAATGCGAAGCGAGCGAGCAAACTGATTCAGTATCTAATCGACTCTCTGCCTAACTTGATATTTTCTCTCTCCCCAGCCGCCTGTTCATTCTCACCCCTTGAGCCACATCTCTGTCCCTCACTCTTTCTCAATCCACACACTCGCTCTCTTGCGCGCATTAAGGGCTCAAAGAATTCTCCTCAGAAACACACCCGAGACCACGCTTCATTACCTCCTGCATGTCAGGAATACGATAGTTCTTTAACAACTATTATCTCCCCTCAAAGTGCTGCTCTTAATCTCCCCTTGGACTGACTGTCATGTATTTTCTGCCACCTTCTAGCAGTTTCATTTGTCGTCAAAAGTTACTCGACTTGAACAATGTAGATTTCCCTAATTCGAATACAGGAAGGATGTTTACATTGAGATTTACATCAATTTGTTGTCGTTTCCTGATTTTGGCTTTTCTTTTTTCTTTTTGTTTAATAATAATAACAACAACAATAACAAGGCTGCCTGAAATACTACTCTCAAAAAAGACAATATCATATTGTTTTCTGCAGTAAACTATCCGGAAGTGTCAAATATAAAGCCATAAGTTTATATTGCATTAAAAACGCTTTTTAATATTAGGAATATTTGAACATGGGAAAAAGACAAGTGACCTACCGTCAGTATATCGTCAACAGACCATGGCAACTGACGTATAACGTTTAATCTTTTCTTGAATTCTCAACATCAGAAGGTGGCCATAGTTGTTGTGTCCTAGGTGACCATAGACATCAGTTGTATTTTGTCGTTGCCTAGACTGTAGTATGCGGCAGACTACACTTCTGTGTTTGAGAACTAAACTTCTGGTTTGTCTTACCTGGTTTGTAGAAGTGTGGACGTCAGAAGCAAGTCGCCATGTTGTCCCAGATCGTACAGGTGTTGTTGCCCACTGACATGTGACATAAGGCCACTGGACGTTCGCGATTTGCTGCTTAATTCTGACGGTTTTGCGTTAACGTATTTTGACCAGTTCACATGAAGTCACAAGTCACAGGGTCCCAATCAGTTCAAGACATTCTCTCTGGAGACAGAATGTCTTTGTGTCCAGTGGAGCCTTGTCTTCATTTGAGACCTCTTTGCACCCTGTCCTGTAACTACAGACCTACTCTAGCTCCAGGATGTCCTTGTAGCAGCAAGGGGTCAGGGTGTTTGTAGATGAGGAATACTGTGACTAGGGCTGAATTACTTAACGGGGCTTTCAGGCTTCTTTCATTTCTTTCACGATGTTCTTCCCTTTTTCTTTACCTTGTTCATTCAGTAATTTTTTCCCCTCGTAAGCATATTAATTTCAAACCCCAGCCTCTACGTTACAGCAAACTCTTCTCACTCTTCAGACACTTCAAGCACCATCTTGTCTAAGCCAGCTTCCACCATCTCTGCGCTAATCCACACCTTATGGTTTATTTTTAGTAACAGTACCGTCGCCTGTCTCTGCCGCACTAACCCTCCCACTCCCCATTCAGGCCTCACCCCCGTGTAGCCCTCCCCACCCCTGCACCCCAGCATCCTCATGTGATTTTAAAAGAGGGTGATGATCTAACGGTCCCTGGCGTGCGCAGCCGTGTAAGGACCGCCAGAGTGGGAAAGACTGAATAAATGAATGAGAGATTAACACGGTATTTAATCAATGACCGGCTGGTCAGCGGCTTGTAGCCACACTTCACAGCGCTTTCCCGCCAATCGTCACGCATTCAACCAGAGTGATTTCCCCCAGGTACGCTCTTCTGGAGGCTGAGACTAATTTCCTCTCGCTGGCCGGCATCACAGCGGTGCGAGCAGAAGGCCGGTGGCGGTGTTGGAGGAGACATGGCGAGGCGCTGCACTGCACATAACATCGTCAGGTTGACCACCAGGCGGCTCCATGGCGGTCCTGATTCTCTATGGCCACGTAGTTGTTCATGAGCATAAAAGCCCAACAATGCATATAAGTATTTAAGTACCTACCCAGCTTCCATCCTTACCCCGCCGCCCTATTCACGCAGACATGCCGAGGCCTTGTGGTGTATGCATGTGAGTGTGTGCTGGCGATGATATTCATGTTTTGTGCCATCCTGCTTCCTGGTCCGTGAATGTTCTAGACTCCTGTTGTGTTCACTAATACGCCATGAATATTCTATACTACTATTGTGTACTCTGATGCTTTATGAATGTTCTAGACTACTGCTGAGTTCGCTAATGCTCCATAATAAATGTTCTCGACTACTATTATGTACATTGATATTCAATAAATAATCTATATCACTTGTGGGTGCACTAATGCTGGATGAATGTTCTAGACTACTGTTATGTTCACTGATGCACCATGAGTGCTCTAAACCACTATTGTGTTCACTAGGTGTCGGTCATCTTTGTGTATGCAGGAACTGACCATCATCAGGTTTGGGTGTCAGGTGTGAGTTTGTTTAAAGCACAACCACAAAACAAATACATGAAGTAGTCTTTGTCCTCTTACCTAGACAGCCAGGTCTTCCTCCTGAACGTGGATACACTGACACTGTCTTAGTCTATTGTGTCGATATGGTTTGGTCTGTGTATGTCAACTCTGTTTATTTTGAGTCTATATTTATAAACTTACCTAGTTTACTTTTTAAGTTTTTGTTGAGTGCATTACCCACTCTAGAGGAAATGTTTTGTGAAACATTTACTTGATTATTATATATGTTTAAAGCAAAATGGATCAGCAACTTGCATTCTATAGGTCACAAACATACCATTAGTCAAAACTGATTGCAGTCATTAGACATAAATGATAAAGACATCACAACAGGTAGCAGTAAATGATATATATATATATATATCTCAACAGTCAAGGCGAATATAATAGAATTGGGTACATGTAAAGAACTGTTTCTTTGTGTGAAATGTTTCAGGTTCAGCCTGTCGCATTCCATCAGTTCCTGAGTGTTCCTGTCTCTCAATACCTTGATATTAGCCCATAACATCTCAGAGTTTTCAAGGGTTTTTCTAAGACTCTCACTGTATTCTTCATCTTGAAGTTGAAAACATTGCTGAAACTGAACAACTCTTGCAACTGAATATGTGTTGTCGGAAATACAATTCAGCCATTGCTGGACATTTCTAAGAGTTATGTCGTTTCCATTTTTACTTCTATGAGCTCGCATTACACTTATGATACTAGAAAACATTTATTTGCGATTCAGAGCGCCATTGTTGGACTGTAGACTTAGAAACTCAAATCGTAACTAACATGAGCCACCCCACGTAATCCTCTGTAACTTTATCGCCTTTCTATTCTCATACAGAAAGATAATCTGGGTGGGAATGACCAGCGAGAAAGGGCAGAGGGAGTCGGGGCTTCTGCAGTCTTCATTCTCCATGGCAACATATAAAAATTCTGTTGATTGATTGGTGTTAAAATTACAGCCAAGAAAAAGAAGCAATTGTTTGTTTGCGTCACTATGGTGTGAATAAAGACAATAATATCGAACGGACTTCTTTATCGACATCCACAGGTGCAGACAAATAATCCTCGTTATTCTTGTGAGGGTGCGGACTGGAAGACTAGCTCCTTCTTGTTAAGGGAAGCGAGTCCGAGGCAGCATGATGTGCAGTTCTCTTTGTCATAGACAGCCAACAAATGTGACTCAGTCACTAGCAGTTTGTTTGTATGGCTAGAGATGCTTTTTAATGTTTCTGCTAAAAGGCTTAATGTCAACAGCCACGACGCACTTCTCGAATTACGGTTTAAAAAACTGTCAACAAGCCAAACATTATCCGGTAGTTCAGAAGGAAATAAAGCCTGGATTTTGTGTGAATTTCTTTTCGTCCTCTAAGAAGCTATTTTTCTGTTATTTATCTAATAATTTTCTTCTTTCGGAAACTATCGAAAAATCGTCCTGATATTTTTTTTATTTCTGTTCCTTGATGAGTGTCAAGCTGAAGAAATTCATTGTCAAACCTTTGTAAAGTGTAGCCATGCATGTTGTTAACCGGAAAATAACATAATGATAGCGCATTTCTGTTCGTCTTCACTATCATCCAACCTGCTCCAGCTCTCTTTATCCTTTCGCTTGCTCTGTCTACCTGTGATGACCGAATGGGTGGTTGGTACGACAAATCTCTCCAGGTTACTTGTCGTGTCTAGCTTTCATCTCCTTACAAGTATTAGTTTGTGTCTAGCTTCCTTTTCTTACAAATTTTTTTATGTATCCAGAAACCTTTGGTTACAAAAGTCATCCATGTAGAACTTGACCTCCGTTACAGGTGTCTTCTCTCGTGTAATTTCCAGATAGCACTGCTGTCTTGCCGCCGTAGCCTCGTTATGAGATGTCGTCAGGTGATGTACGAGGCCAGCGCTGCGGACATTTGCATGGCTATCGAAGTCACAAATCCTGCGGGTTGAGGTGTCCTCCGTCGTTACCATCCTGCTGCACAGTACAAACATTGACATTCCCTGCACCACAGTACACGTACTTATATTATCTACTACACAGCACAAATATGTAAATTTCCTTCTGTACAGTATAAAAAGATTGATATTTCCTGTTGTTTACCTGACCAACTAATGTTCCACTTCCAGGTGGGCTAGGCGCAATGGTTTATGTTAGCGACTAAGGTGTGCACGCAAGTTTTAACGATGGTAGCGGTCAGCAAATATTGTACCAGGGACATGTATAGTGGATTGCTGTCTGTCTGCCGAGTCCAACGGTTAGCCTCTCGTGAAGTTCTCCGTTGTTAGTCTCGGCGAACTTAACCAATGAATGTGACTAAACCGGAAGCTTAGTATACACCAGCCTCATTTTAGTAGTTAACTGGGGGGGGGGGGGAAGTCGTCTGCAAGCAGTCCAGTAAAACAAGTACCTGGTTGTACGATAGTGTTAAAATGGAATTAACAGTAGAATGAATTACACCTTCACGCACTTGGAGACAAAAAGTAAAATATTGCTTACAATGTTTCACCTTGATTTTCAAGCTAAAGAGTCTGGTGTTACTCGAACCACATCAATAACAATAAATCTGCAACCGGATAACAGCGCCCATGACTTCAATGTATCGACTGGTCCAAGGCGGAATTCCACGAGTGAAGTGTTTTAGAAGGAAATTTTAGTCTTTGAAGATTTGTTATTGTTTGCTCTTAAGATATTTTCGCTTCTGCGTGATAAAGAGTATTCATGGTCGCATGAATTATTTGATGTGAAATTGTCTGTACATCATTCTTTCCTTTTTTTTTTTTCGTCTCCTCTTTCTTTTTCTTATTTATGCATTTATTCATTCGCTCACTCACCAACTGAGCCACCTATATTTAATGCAAGTGTTCCTGTATATGTTACAGATGTTTTCCGCTGTAGGGGCAAATGCAGCCCTGTCCTCTTTTCCACATCATGACAAATGGAGGACAGCTAAACCCTGACCTCTTACTTAAACTTCTATTACTTTTTAAGGATTGAATTCTGATTTCAAATACAGCAAAAGGCCCTCGGGTCGAACTTGATATTTTCTACAGCACTGCAAAGCAGTTCAGTGTATTTGTAAATTTAGGAAAATATATATCTTTGTTATCTTCCACAATGGGAGTTACTTGTCGATCGACGAATTCAAAGTTTTAAGTATGCACAGATATCTAGGAGTGTTTATTTTAATCGTTTCATCCTATTCTTCTTCTCGTGAGAGTGTTGCATGTCGTGCCTAAAAAAATGGTGTTATTGGCATTTAATCGATGAGAGGTCTCCTGGTCATTTTTAAACATCTGTAAAATTGTTACTTTAGTTAACATATAAAGCTGTGTTCTGAAAACTGGGATTTAACCATCTTTTTAGTCTTTATTTAGTTGCGCTAAAGTTATTTTTAACATGGGTCCTCGCACACCTATTGCTATATATATGGAAAAATAATATCAACACTCCTGCTCAGTATGCTCTGAATGAACTGAACTAGATGATATTAATTATCTACTCAGAGTTAATGTCAAGATGGCCGCTCAATGCTTGTGTGACATCCGCTGCTCCTTTCTCTTGTTACTTCTTTTGGTGACTGGAGAGTTTGTGTGGCTGTCGCCGTTGTACTTGATATGGATGCTACCCCGGTTATTGGCTGAAATTATTCTTCTACGTCTTCCTGCCGTCTACACGTTTGTGCTTCATTTCTTCGATTCCGAGTCTACCGGTCCTGGCAATGGTGCATCTGCAGCCAACGGCCGCGGGATTTGAACACGTTTCCGCTTTTCCACAACCGTTTCATCTTTCTTCGAAGACGTGGTTCGTCCTCATCTTTACATCGATGAAATCCGCAGAAGGAGAGTCATCGGCATGGTTTGGTGAGGAGATGGAAAAGGTTTCATCTTGACGATGACAGTTTGAACCGGCCGAGATGTAACGGACAGGCCACCCGTGTCGCACGTACCGGGTGATTGTGTTGTCATCCCTTTGATGACCAGCATCCCACTCAGACTGCCTGTTCACCTGCTACTATACTTCTACCGAACTTTCTCTTCATCGTCCCATGACTTTGAATGACTTAACTGTTTATCTACTAGTGTCACATCCTCGATTCTCACGGCGCTCCTCTCAGTGGCGATGTGTCTGCTGTTCATGGCAGATAAATAATAATTTCCTGAAGGCGATTAATGCAGATGCTGTGAATTGAATGTCTCAAGCTCTCAAGCCACCTCGTTTACAATTTACCAGCTCTAGTGAAAATGTCAGCGCTTCATTGTGTAATTTTTGTGTGGGTGTTACGGAATCAGAATTGTGTTTCATGTTCGTTTGTTTTAAGTATGTTTCTAAAAATGTCTGCTAATGTCAGTGAGACTACATGTAGCGAATTATAAAAATGATTCATTCCGGACTCGAAATTTAAACTGATTGCATTGATTGCTGGGTATTTAACATCAGGTTTCATCTGCTTTTCTTTATTGCTATCTTATGTTTAATCTGCATAATCTGCCAGTGTATATTTTTACCTTGCTTCTTTAAGGCAGAGAGTATAAAATAGCAAAGTTGTGTCCATATTTAGATGTGTAAACCTTATGTCACAGTAACTTCACATACAACTTTTTATTTTGTTTATTGGTTTTGTTTTTTAAGTGTTCAGACTGCCTACTCAATAAATTTGAATTCATATTTACTTAAAAATGTAACATGGATTTTTGTCAGGAGATTGTCGTATCTGTGAATGGGTTGGATAATAAAAGATGTCTAAAACAACAAACTTCCAGCAGCTACAATTTTCTTATCATTCATCCTGGCATGAGCCAGTATATAAAAACGTATTTCATTCCTTTATTGCACTAATCAGGTCCTCTATCAATTTCATAATCCAGATTAAAAGAAGTAACTTTTGCTTGAACCCTGCAGGACGAAGATGAAGATGTGCAGGGTGAGCTCAGCCTCAGGAGCCTAAAAACAGCCACAGGGGAGACAGTCACTGCCTCTTCGTGTCAAAGCCGAATGGCAGACGACACTTACAGGAAACCTTCCAATTTTCACTTGTCTTTTCCCCAGAAGTAAAGGATTCGACTTGGTTAAATGCACAAAATAAAATGCATTTTTAGCAGCGACATCGGTAATCTGGCGAGAACACACACAGCTGCGACATTCCTGTGGAGACAGGATGTGACATACTTACTTTGTCTACAGGAGGACGAGGCTGGGGACAGGCTTTTGTGTGGACTGTCTTTAACTGTGTCTACATACTTCTGTAGACATTAGTCTGTCATATTGTGATTAGACATTAGTGGACAGGATGTGACATACTTACTTTGTCTACAGGAGGGAGGCTGGCGACAGGCTTTTGTGTGGACTGCAGTAGGATGTCTTTAACTGTGTCTATACACTCATGTAGACATTAGTCTATCACACTGTCATTTGTTTGGGTATTGTCATGAGTAAGGGTCGTTTAGAACGCAAGTTTTTACTTCATTTTTCCCCCAAGAACGAATTGTCAAATAAATAATTATAAAGGCTATTAGTATTTATTAGATGTAGAACTGCATACAAGTAGTTCACAAGTGATAAAACACTCTAAACAGGTGTCAGAAGCATGTGTTGTCTCCATATTATGATCAAGACAAAAATGAGATAAGGCTCCGATTAAATGTCTTCTTTCATCACATCGAAAGGTTTTTTTTTTCCTGTTTTAATTGATGAAAGTTCCATAGTGTCAGCTTCCCACTTATTTCAACTTGTGTGTTGATATGTCAGATTTCGTAATAACAGACGAGCCCCTCACGAAGAATGCTGGGCTGCACTAATCATCTAACCTGTGATAGAAGATTTGGAGAAATCTGAATGTTCAGTTGTTGTCAGCTCCGGAGGGAAAAGACTTTGCCGCTCTTAGCAGCTCTTGGGACAAGTGTTGGACGACGTCCAGTGTCATCCTCTGATCATACATTCTGGTAACCTTGGCAACGGCTGTAGATGAAAGATTTCTATGATCAGAGGCATGACATCTCTCATGCTAATGACTCATGGTCATTATGACATGGTGGAGATACAAGCATATTGATAATACAAAAAAAAATTCTTTCGATGAATTTCACAACAGGGATCGCTAAACAGAAAATGCTCTTCATCTTCTGTGGTGTGATGACCAGACAATGGCGCTGTAAGTCGTCCAACAAGAGCAGCGAAGTCTTTTCTCTCCGTAGCCGACAATGGCTGAGCATTGAGATTTCCCCAAATTTTCTTTCACAGGTTGGATGATTGGTTTAACACAAACTGTAGACAGTTTAGAGAACCTGTCGAAGAATGCGACCCTTTGACATTAAACAAGAGCATCTAAGGCCATGTTTTCGGCATTATGGCAAATCCTTGGCACGATAACAGGAGTGAAGGGACTAACTACAAGCAAAAAGTAATGAAGTACGTTTGGAGTAGAGTGCATTTGGCTGTAAAAAATGACATTGGACAATTCAAAATGTAAGAAAAACATCTTTTGGGATCAATGCACGTGTTCGATTCTCAGCGAAACTGTCCGAGCTTAGAGAGACGAGGATACGGCATGACACTGAACACTGCTTACATTTTTAAACTTTACTCTTTTATTTCTGCTAGCGAGGGGAACATGGCATGATGAGACAAAAAGACTGGTAAACGTGTGCAAAGAATTGAGGATTGTGCCTTTCACGGTGTCATTCTGTTGTCCTGTCTTGTATTCTTCCTTCATCTTGTTTTGTTTTGATTTTAGTGTACTGCGTGCTGTAAGCTTGGCTTTTTCTCTACGATAAACTTCTCGCTTTCTCGCCCTTTTTGTAATTTTTAAACGATTGTAAGCTTTTTAACAACAACAATCAAGATCTCTATTTTTATTTGTCAGTGAGTGTTATTTTTTATTCTACAAGCCCCCTAGAGTGAAGGTGTGGAACGTCCGGCCTGCGAAATCATTTGGTCTGGTCCTGACATGGCAACCGCAGGCGGAACTCGAAATTCAGTAAATTTAGGATATTTTTTTAATGCTAACAGAATTTGTATTAATTGAATCATCATAATAAGGTAAATTTTAAGGGATTTGCATGAAACTTCAATTGTGAGATAGAAAGGACATCGACGAGTACATTACGGGACAGCCACGTATTCTTCTCGTCGGTTGCCTGCATGTTTACTGGCAATGGTGAGACTGGACAAGGACTAAATGATGGACAAGGACTAAATGAGGGTTAAAAAGACGAGGAGTCGGGGTTATTGTTTATCGTATATCGTCTGCACAATAAAACACGCTGTGGAAGACAATTCAAGTTCGTGTGGTGATCAGGTTTCACTAGCAGTGAGGAGACTGGACAAGGACTAAATGAGCGTTTTCTAGTTTCTTCCCAGTCAACAAAACCTGATCGCCATTCTCATGTGAATTGTCGTCTAGATGTTGTTTTAATGTGTAGATGATATACAGAGTGGTAATAAAACATGCGACACCTGCAGCCCATCTACCTGTGTTGTGGTGACTAGGAGGACAGTCGGTGACCAACAGCCTGAGAGTGTAATCGTTGCAAAACTGTTGGTAAGATATTCATTTACCAAGTATTGCAGGCTAATATTTAAGCTGATAATTTTTTCGGCTTCAGAACGATTTTATAATTATTCAAATGGCAATGGGGTAAGGGATGACTGAAGTACCTACACGTGGGCAGCAAGTGGTTGCTGAGTCAGTCTGGTCTCAGACAAACAAGAGTCTTCAGACAATTCTTTCAGCAATGTGTTGGCGGCCTTCTGCACTTCCGTTCTCAACACTTCTTAAGTTTTTTCAAATTCTCTATTATTGTCAATAGAGCATCTGCAAATTATCTTTATGTCAGCACAACATATCACGCTCACGGGCCCACCCACGAACAAGCACCACACACACGCACGCACGCGCGCACGCACACCCACGTTCTACGTTTGCGCGCACGCATTCTTCATCCTCCGCATCAGCAGTCTTTGTTCGTTATTCCTGTTGCGTCTGTCCCGCTGGCTGGCTGGCTGGCTGGCTCATATAACGTATCAGTTCCTATTTCTCGGCTCCCCACCCTCCCATGCAGCTAATTCTTCATCTCCATCCTGCTGGTTGTTCTCTTGCCCACCCACTCACCTATTGCCAAGTCTCCCTCCGGGCTAACAAGCCACGCAGTTCGGGGTGGGGGTGGGCAGCACAGAACAAGAGCTCTTCTTCACGTAAGACCAGAATTCTTCTAATCTCATAAATAATTAATGGCCTGCCTCACTATAAGTCCTGGTGTTCGACGGGAACCGTTCATTTTAGAGAACAGGGAAGGGAGAAAATAAAAGAGAAGAAAGAAAGTTCCAACAGAAACTCTTCTATGCGATTGTCAAGCTGGGAAAGAAAGTAGAGCCATAGTCAGCAGTAGCTGGGAAAGTAAAAGTGAAAAAAAAAAAACAATTAAGTCCTCGTTTAGCTGCCTGGCTGTGTACTAGAGAAACTAAACACTATTGTATTTGAGTTTACAAGAGGGCGCTAGCTAGACACACGCCTTTGCTGAAAATCTCCGCCAGAAAGTCAGCAGTTTCCTGACCATGAGGCCCGGGGCATCCATCCTGCTGTTCCTCCTTCTCTCCTTTTTTAAAGGTAGGTTAATCTCCCTCTACTTCTCTCTTTCTCTCTCACAGATCTCAAATTTCTTTCTGTCTTCCATCTCCTTTCTCGTTCTGCTGTATTGCTTTGAAACATCGTTTACTTTTCATTTCCTGGCATTTCTCTCTTTCTTTATTTCCTAGATTGCTCCCTTTTCTTCTTTTCTTTTCCTTTGTTCTTCCTTTGATTTTTTTCTAATCTTCCTCCTCACTTTTCTACTTCTTCAACGACTGAGACTTTGAACATTTTTTTTTAATTTGTCGCAAACTAAAGACAACGATTCAGTAATATTATTGCCAGATTTTTCAAAGGTGCTTACACAGTGGTAACGTTTTTTTTAATTGAAATGATAACCAGAAATAGCTTATCTTCTCACAAGAACTTCGTTATTAATAACAATTGTCACAGCAGACCAGTTGTTGTCATTGTTTATTTCCCAAGTGACCTCAACAGAATTATATTTAGCTGTTTTCTGATCCTGTGCTGCTCTCTCCCTCCAGCCTCATGCGCTCACTTGATAATATCATTTGATGCTTTATCGTCCTCCTCAAACGGGTGTGTCATCAAAACTTCTCCCCTGAAAGAAAGAAACCGTTAATGATTAACCGGTGGGTCATCGAATAGACTGAGAAGACTGGAATGGTTGAATGATGGTAGTCTTATTTCGCCCTGTACGACCATGCAGCTATTTGCATTAAAATTAGGACTTAGATATATCTGAAAAAACAAACCAAAGAACGCCAAGTAAATATTATCACCTACAGCAGCGAAAATATATTTGTTAAAATGAGTTTGTTTTGATTGTCAGACTAAAACCTGTTACGGGGCATGTACTGTACACCTGTCTTGCTGAGTATCAAGCTGTTATACTGATGTAGCTACCTACCAATGACTTGTGTGTCTGTCCAAAGGTCAAACGGCAGGTGGCCCGGTTCCAGTCCAATCTTTTTCTGTTAAAGGCGCGAAAACCAAAGATTTTCGAACCGTTTGATCGTTTTATCTCGTCTTTCATTTCATTTTGCTCCATATTTTGACATTTTTTACTTTTTATTTCCTTTTTACTTTTCGTGCATCAATTTGGGATTTTTTCCCTCTTTTTAAAGATTTTTTCTTTACTTTTTTTGCTTTTTTTTTCTTCTATCTTTTCTTTGTTTTTCATTTCATCCTTCCTTCTCTCTTTACTGTTTTTATTTTCGGACACACTCACAGTAAAAAAAGATTTTGTTTAATCTTTTTCGCCAAAAAACTCTTCGTGCAATGACTTGAAATTTAGTGTAATAATTTATGAGATATCTGTATTTGGAAATTAGGGTTCCAGAACTAGCTATCGTTGTATTCTGAGATTCTTCTCAGCACTTAAAGCATGTTCACTAATCCTTCAATGATTCATTTTCTCAAACTGCCCTTTCTTAATGTTCCTGAAAGGTTTACTTTAACAAAATATTTGCCGGTGCTTTTTGATGTAACTGAAAGCCGCGGCTGCATCGCCCGTAAATAGCAGGCGAAGTGACAGAAGGTCTTCCCCGCTCTCTCGCCCTGTCTTCCCAGGTGTAATTTCGCTCACTGCTCGCCTCGGATGACGAGGTGGCACGCGTCAGGTGCGACAGACGATCACGTGACACTTTCATGCATGCTTAACGGATAAAAATGTTGTCCTTCTTACGAACTTTATCGGCATATTTATATGTGCACAAATATATAAATAAATGTATGTTTAGATATGTGTGTGTGTGTGTGCGTGTGCTTGTGCAAGTGTGTGTTACACCTTGCGCGCCCCGGACTTTCCTTTCTCTTAAAGGTTGAAATGTTTGTGTGTTGGTAAGATGTGTGTGTGTGTTCCTTTCGTATCGGTGTGCATGAAGTCGTGTGCATGTTATAGTCTAACTTGTGCTATTTGCGCTTTTAAAATATTATTTAAATTATTGTCGGCTTAATCCTACTCGCCTTGCTAGTGTTTTGCTACACGAGAAGTCCGTTCTACTAGATGCAAGTGGGAGGTTTCTTAATTTTATTGTTGTTATTTAGTTAATTAAACGAACAATATAGGGTGTAACAAAATGTAAAAATCACGACATATTTATGTGTGGCCCGATGGAGAAGAAAATTTCCTCAGCTGGCTGTAATATACAGATAACTGAGATTATATACACCTGTGAGGTTTAATTTTATCACTTTGCTGTTATTTGTATAAATTATCTCTCTTTTGCTTTCAATATCCTATATATTCTCAAAATTCGAATATAAGTGAACTTGTTTTTAAGAGCAAAGAAACTATATAAATAGACTATATAATGAACATCCACACGGGCTTTGAGACTTGACAAATGTGGGACTTGAGACCTGAACACCACAGGCTAGGACTAGACCTGATACCACCCACTAGTTCTAGAACTGATATCACTGACTAGGATTAGAACTGGTTTTCACCGACTGTTACTAGACCTTGACCCCAGTGACTAGCACTTGACCTGGACATCACATGACCGGTGGAGGTGGACGGACGACTGGCCGACCGCTCGTATCGTTGGCGCCTCGCAGACCCTGGACAGCCCTCTCATCACCTACATCACCCTATCATCAAGGGATCAACTAACACCAAAATAAAAATCGATGTCATTTTGTCCATGGCCTCTGGTTATATGGATTAAAGTCTAGAGAGCGCGGACGTTGACATAATGAACTGTTAATAAATTTATTTAATTTTTTTTCACCTCTTGCCACTAGAGACTTTCGCTTGATTTCATATTTTTGTGAGCCAATGGTCTCTAGGCTTTCTTTTTTTTTAACCTTTTGTTTTTTTCTTTCATCGCACTTTGATTTTTTTAATGGATCACGATTTTCTGCATTTTCTTTCACTTTTTTTAGAACTTTCTCTTTTACTTTGCTTCTGTTCTTTTTCTTTCTTTCTTTCTTTCTTTCTGTCCTTCTTTCTTTCCATTGCATTTTAATAACATAACCAAAATCATCTAAATAAACTTTACACCCACGTACACACACCAGATACATTTTTCAGTCCTTTGAGCACCATTTTGTCTAAAAGCGATATTTCTGATGAAACAGATAGTAATAAATAGTAACTCCGTCGTCCTGCTGTCAGTCTGAGTGTGGCATCCTTCTGTGACCATCTCTGGCAATGGAAAGTAGAGCCACTAACACGTCAGCAGGAGAGCTACGCCCAGACAGTTGTTTATGAGAAGACTACAGGACTGTTACTTGTTGGATCTGATAGAACTATGATTGAGTAGGCTCTGAGCACCGACGAAACGCCATGTATGCAATAATTACATACCTTAAAAAAAGACAGACAAGTGGGGAGATGATCTAAGAAAGAAACATAGTCAGGCAGTAGTACTCTGTGTTTTTACCCGAAATGACTGCATACTGGAAATCATTGAGCTGTTATCTATATATGTTACTCACAACATAAACATTCACACACACGAGAGAGAGAGAGAAAGAAAGAAAAAAAAACAGGCGGACACACAAACATCCACACTAACGCATACCCATGCGTGCGACCGCAATAGTTGTGAGCAAGGGAAGAAGGCAGTCAAATAGAAAAGAAATCAATCTGCTGTTTTTACAACGTCTGTTGGAATATTTGATTTTGAATAACCGTCCCTCGTAGCTTGAGTCTCGCTTTAATAATAAAAAAAATTGGTTCGTCGAAGAGCGCAGCCCCCACTATGCCTCCCAACACCCCTCTCTCCTCTCAAAACAAGGCAGCAAATTAAAACTGCCCACCTCTTGTCTCCTGCCTCCAAACGTCCACCCTGCACCAGGACGAGAGAAAGCCACTCCAAGCCAGACGAGGACGCAGTGTCGGAGAAGGGAGACTACCCGATAATGACGCGATACCATCGTCGTGTGAACAAGTGTTCAATTTGTCGTTCCTGATTTGCTGGACTGGCAAAGAGTTGTCCCGCTCATTTTCTCTGGAGGGTTTTGACTGAGAAGCCTCCGTCTTGTCGCGCACTTCCTGAAATCTCTTCACTCAAACTTGACCCCGCGTGGCTCGGCGCCCTGAGATAATGCCAACAAACTTCAAATGCACCAAGCCGAACAGATGCCACTCGGCCTGGGTACAACTAGGAGTTTACCCCCGGAGCAACCAGCAACGCCTTCTCTCTAGTGTGATTTACTTTTTGCAATGCCAGTAGCCCTCAGCTATTCATTTCAAACGCACACACCATTTTTTTTAAAATGTCTCTTCTTTGGAGGTTGTAACTAGAGTGAGGAGAAGCCAGACATGCAGACAATGGTGCGGCAGTTGTGATGACAACAGAATCGACTATTTCGACAAATATTTTTTTTCTACTGTCTTTATTCCTTTATCTTTTCCCTTTTTTCGTTCTGTCCCTCCTGATTAGCTTTCCTTCTTTCAAATTTTCATTTACTCCTTCCCGTCTTCTCTCCATTTTGTGCAGACTTTTTTTAACCACTTGTTTTTCTTTTAAAAATATTTTTGATATATATGCTGTTAATGGTCACTCAGCGTGTCATCAACAGGCAGCTCGTAGAATTGATGCCTGACTAAACTTCACATGCACTATAAACTGCACACGTCACTAGACTACACACGCGCTAAACTGCACACGTCACTAGACTGTACACATCACTAGACTTCACGCTTAACCCAAGAAGTCTAAAAAGTACGTCGTCAGAGTTGTCCTTCCTACAGAAGATTTCCCTCCCTTTTCCTGTACACGGTTCCTTTGTCAACACTTCCCGACGTAAAAACAACTTTTGCTCGTTGTTGTTGTTGTGTATGTGTGTGTGTGTGTTCCCGGGTGTTATTTTTTTTAAAGGAAACATAATATTTTAAGACACTTCCAGAGAACGTCCTAATACAACAACTAAAGTAAAACTCCAGACACACAAATGCAAAAATTTATTTAGCACACCTGTTATAAAATTGTTTATTTGTGTCTAAATCTCTCTGAGTTGTGGTTTTCGTGAGAGCGGCTTCCTAGTGTATGGATTTCCAACGGAAAATATTGTGCGACAGACAAACAGACAAACACAGAAGGAAGAAGTAAACTAGCAAGCAGGCAGACAGGAAAACTATTTGCATTGATGATGACAACCCTTTGTCAACACCTGAGAAAACACCTAGATCTTCTTTCCTCCACAACAAAATACAGGAGGCGTATCTTTTTACAGGCCCTTTTGAACTGTCAGAATGTAAGAAAGCTTTTGACAGATTTGGTGTTCAGATTAAATGCATGCACTGTAAGACACTTCCTGAAAGTGAAATCTTCCATTTCATCTATAAAATGCGGGATGTGCCCACCCCAGTCCCCACCCAGGGTAGACTACCTGGAGTTGAGTAATCAATAGTCGCCCTTGTTTCTGAGGGCTGAGGAGCGTGACGGTGGACTTGGCACGTGGAACGTGACGGCACTATAGCGTGATGTCAGCTCGCGTGACCATTCATCTGCAATAGGACTAATGAATATTTCCTAAATGGCGGCCACATGCTTTTTTTTTTTATTTGCAGGTATGTTGCTAAGAATGTAAAGTCGCTGCTTCTTGACTCACGTGCCCCTATTTCAGGTCTTGGGCTGACGAATTGTTCCCACCTCATCGGTCTCATGGCTACGACCAGAAGATCAAAATACCTTCTGAAAATATCCCACCCACCAGTCGGGTCTCGGATCTTTCCATCTCTCTGTGTGTCTCACTCGTTCAAATCTGTAAAACACAAGAGTGGGAAACCAAACTTTCTATTCCAACTTTCCGACAGCCTTTGCTTCTGTGCGGATCCGAAATATGGGGCTAAAGATTTCCATCTCCTCGTGGAGTGAGTTCATACCTTTGCACTGAAGACATTGTTAAATGTCATTTCTAAAACTATATAAATAATTCCCCATGTGGGTACACACCACAGCCTCGTGCTTGCGACTCTGGTACCGTAGACTGCAGTAGACTACTAATATGTTGTTACAACACAGTAGAGGGAAGGGATGCTGGGTATCAGAAGTGAGCACGACTCTTCATTTGTCTGCTTTTGGTAAATATGTGTGGTGAAATCAGGGTGTACAGAATGTGACACACTTCCTTTTAAAAAACACATCGTTGACTGTTCCAGACAAGACTGGCATCAGCAAGTTTCAGACAGCTCGAGGTTTACCGTTTATGTAACTCTACAGCCAGGTCTACGGTTACAACCATGGCTACACAATGTTAACAATAAAAATTTTCTGATTCCCTGATTATATTTCATATGGCAGTCTGCGACCTCGAGACACAGATATGTGAACTACTCTGAGTTACTCTTGAATTTCCTCCTTGTGTCAACCTTTTAAAAGATCTAGGACTAGAGTTTCTAGCAGTTCAACCGATGATAGGCACCCTAAGCTTTGCTAGATATCTGTACAGTCGCAAGGAATTTCTGTTATGTACTTAGAATAACTGCATTTCATGACTGTTTGCCTTGTCAAGTGGATATGAGACAATAAATAGAAATAATTAGCTAAACATTACTAAAAATTATTTCGTGTCGTTGTATGAGCTGTGTTCGTCACCAGGATGGCTATGGCCCCGTCTTCAATTACTTAAAGCCACGTGGCATGAGTCAGTAAAAACTTCCTTCATTCTCTCACATACACACATTTATTTAGGTTTTCCATCCTCCTACCATTCTCAAATTGGCCCCGAATGACCATTTTAGTTTTCTTGGGCTTACGCGGATGAAATAAAGGCTTGCTGTGAAAATGAAGATGTGAGGTGATGACCAACAATCTGTTGCCAGAATGAACAGGAGTTTTTTTCTGAATCACATTAGGTTATGGGAATGAAAACAACCGGATAGAGTGACTTCATAATTTGTGTGTTTTTGACCTCTTGACTTCTCAGCTGCGTCCTTCGCAGTTGGCGAGTGCAAGTTGGAGCTGCGTGTCATCGAGGACATCTGATTCCGATTGCTCCACATGATGTAGATAGCTACGTAATCAAGATGGCATCTGATCCTTTTTTTCTGTTTAAAAAAAGAGTTGTTTGTGACAAACTCAGATAATTAAATACATATCACAGCTGATGCTTACAAAATCTCGACATGTTACTCCGGATTTGACAACAAAATATCTCAAAAACGTTCAAGAAGGAACATTGGATCAAATGTTGATGATCATAAAAAAGATTGGTTCAAATATCTTTTAGAAGTTTCATTTTATAGCGCATAATGGGAAAAAGGGAATAAGGTATGGTAACTATTATTTCTTCGTTAAACAATAATTATGTTTATGTTATATACGGATCAGCGTGGGTGGCATCTGAAGATACTTTAAAAAGGACACTTTAGTCCTAATGGAATACACTAACTTTTGATGCTAGGTTCTGGTGAAAATTTATCTTAACTTTTATCCTGTATTTTAGGAAGGCATGCAATTTTCGCACTTGTGTATGAAGTTACTTCGGGACTGCAGTCTCGTCGTCGAAGAGGAGGGAGAGGGAGTTGGTAACGGAAGGCAGGGGCCTCAGCTCAAAGCGGAAGGAAGGAGCCATGAAATACAAGGCAAATTCGTCAAAGTTAGTAAAAATTTGAGCACATAGAAACCTAGGAAAACTATGAAGAAACTACAAACTATGGAAGATTGGGAAAATTTGCCATTGAGGAGACTAGGATAAGCTTGAAAAAACGATGAACTAACACTTCACCTTGAGGATGTCCTAGGATGAAGAATCAACTACTCCCCAGTCTGTTGTATTTTTTCTTTTGGCGTGATTGTGAATGAAAGTGCGCTACATGTAACTCTTGGAATGTTCTCGACAGGCAGGCTTTGTTTCCAGAACTTTTCAGCACCTTTCAGTTCCATGGCATCAAGCGACCAGGTGGTCGTCATCCCAGACTTTCCGACATCCGCTTTTTATTTATCGCAGACGAATGAATGTGCATATGACATAAATGATACAAATTATGTCAACGTGCCCTATTTAACTCATATCGGATGTTAATGCAGTGTTCCTCGCTGAATACAAAAGACCTCAGCAACCAAACCCCGCATGACCGGTCTTTTTTTTTTTCTTTATGACCAATAAATACGTGGAGTAAAGACAAGCGTGACATCTCTCGAGTTTGAGGTTATTTTAGTTACTGTTTCAGATTGTTTCGTTTTGTGGCATTTCCTCCAGCCACAGGACCCGCGCGACACGAACCTCAGGCGCCGTAACTCTCCTTCCACAGAGCTGGTGACTCGTGTACGTTAGTCGTGCGTCGGTTGACATGTTGACACAGTGTGCCAGTCACACTAGCGAAGACTCGTGACCGTAAACTGCGCCTGCTGTCACGTGCGTAAAACCACGCCTGGTGAACGCCCACGCACATACACGCACGCACGCACGCACCCCCTCACACACACGCACGCACCTCCTCACACACACGCACGCACCTCCTCACACACACACGCACGAACACCCTCACACACACAAATACAATAGCTTGGATACACCCGGGTACACCTCTCGTGAGGACTACACACTAACAGCCGTCTTGACCTTAGTGTACAACAGTGTTTAGTGTGATTGTTTGTTAGTCTGTGTTGAGGTGCGGAAACATGTCAGCGTATTTCTGGATTTCTGCTGAACTGTTCAGCCTGTCGCACCCCGCAGACTCTCTATTCCCCCTTCAGTATCATTGTACTCCACATGTGCTACCTTCAAGCAGTTGGTATAAACAGCAGGAATACAGTTGTCTTTGTGACTGCTTCATCTCCAACCTCAGACATGGACGAGATACAAGATAGGCACCCTTATGTTAACTGCAGACTAATATCTCTAACAATTTGAACTTGAAGGCTCCCGCTTGTTTTCTGAACCATCTCTGCCTTCTACACTGCTTTATCTCCGATCCAAAGCTACCTTGTGCACGCAAACGATGTATCTGAAGGTAATCTGCAGGTCCCGCTCGTACACCTCGCATACCTGCAGTCCGGCGGTCCGGTGGGGCAACGGTTAGCGCCTGTCATCAATACAATGAAAATTGGCTGTCCTGGGTTCAGGTCTCGTCTTGGGCACACTATTCTTTCTCTGTATGTGGCATCTGTTTACAGAGCTGGCTGTCTTTCCATGTGGCCTTAGTTGCTGGCTCGGCGACTAAAAAAAATAAATAAAATAAAATACTACTACCTTCAGGTCTTCGATGGCAGCGTCATAGCTCCATAAGTTCGGTGGCAGTGCCATAGCTCTATAAGCAGTTCCGCAGCTCCAGAAGCAGTATATACCTCCCTACCCACGCCCCCCTGACTGGTACAAAGGGATGCTGACGCCGGAGCACGTGATCTCTCGGGGGACATGTCAGGACGCCCCGCGAGCCAGTGTCCGCCACAGTGAACAAAGTGACGGACAGGTGAGGACTTGCTGTCCACACAAGCAGCGAGACGAGGTACACAAGGCGACGTTTAACGGAAATTACCCACAATTAAGAGTGGCACTTAGCCAGTTGTTACTGTTACTTTCTCAAGCCAGGAATCCCTTGTGTCGAGCGCTCAACTGTTTTTAAACAGCCCAATCCGTCTAGAGACTGGCCAGATGCCAATTACAAGAAGCTAATTCATTTGTTCGTAAGTGGCGATACATTTCTTTGTTGTTTTTTTCTGGTCAGCTTCAAGTTTTTTGTGATTTATATTTCGGATAAAGTGTGTTTTGTTTCGGTTAGTTTTAGAGGTTGAGGTATTAGCAGTTAGGAGGGGGTGAGGCGTGTGCTTATCATCCGGGCATCTTGCAATTTTTTTCTTGGGTGTTATGGGGGTAAAAGGTTATACATACTTCAGAAGAATCTTTTGAACGGAGACATCCTGATTTACAAATGTAGTTACGGCTTCACTCGGGTTTTATTGTTCCAGTTTGATTTATTAACAAGATATATATATTTATTTTGTGTGTGTGTGTGAGAGAGAGAGAGAGAGCTCGCGCGTGTATGCATTTTAGGGAAAAAATTTTTATGGATAGAGACATTTATCAAAAGAAACAAAAAAAAAAACCCAGCGAGATCGTGTTTGTTCCGTTTTAGCGAGTTGCAAGAGAGTTGAGATGGAAGTTTTGAACTACCTATCATTCGTTGATTTCATGTTGTTCTTGTGTTTTTGAGATGTGCTTTATTTAAAGGACACACGATCTAGATGTAAAATGAGATGTAAACAGACCGGAGGCTGGGAGCGATGAAAGTTGCAGGATGTCACGGCACCTCGTTAATCATCAAGTCTCCTCCCCTTTTCGGTATTATTGGCTCAATATTTTTATTATTTCTGAGGTGAAGCAGCAGTAAAGCACACAGCGCAAAGACAGTTTCAACATCTATCACTGAGTTCTGTTCGCCTCTCAGTCGACTGGTGTCAGACTATGTTGGCTTTCTACGAAATATCATATTTATATCATTTGGGAAGACATCCTTAAACCTTTAAAGTTAAAGCTACCTTTTGCCGTGATATAAGCCCTAGTTGCTGACACGGCATAAAAAACAAACAAACAAACTGTCAGACGACAGACGAGCTCCTCACAACACTGAACACCACTCCCGACTGGTGGCTGGCTACCTTTGCTGATTTGTGTCCATAACTGTGATTATCAGTGAATTAATACTGTCTGTGTTTCAGAAGGCTAGAAAAGTTATACTTTAAGGAATTCTTTGGAGGGATGGGTATTTGAAACCCAGGTCTCCAGTTCTGAAGCAGCAAGGAGTGCAACGCGGACATTCTAAGGCTGCGATTTAAACCTCCATATTTTGTATCTCCTTAAAGCTGCCGATGCTGCTACAGATGTAATGATGACAAGTTAATTAGGATGTTTGTAATGTTAGTTTTTATGTTGAAGATGACCTGCTGAAAGGCATTGAAACATTGGCTACAGTCTGAGTAAAGCGCCATGACAATTGGCCTCCCACACTGCCTGTCATTAAAACAATTAATGTCAGAGGCGTTTGACACTGACAGTAGATGTTAATACAACTCACGTTCCGCGCTACTTGCTCTTAAATCATAGATATAAATGTTCTTTCTATTGGCATTGTAACTGCCAATAAAAATCCTTCTTTCTCTCTACCCTTCTCACTCTTCTCTTCGCTCTTTCTCTCTCTCTCCTCATCCCCCTCTCTCTCTCTTCATATATTTGTTCCTCCTCTCTTTCTTTTCTTTCTCTCTCACTCTTTCGTTAACCTTAATCCCAAGACAGCGCAGGAGATCGATGAGGTGGCGACTAGATGCGAGGAGCAGCGCCAGCCGCCGGGGTATTAGTGGTGTGATGCGGCTTTTAATCTCGCCGCAAACACCTAATCCTCCGTTTGTCCGTGAAACAGGTGCAAGACAAGCGGACAAACTGAACCCACTTACCCGGATATAGAGACCGGGTACTACCGGCAGCTTGTTTTTTTATCACAGTCTTGGCAGTGCTTAAAGGGGCAATAAGTATGTCCCATTACCTCCCTTTGGACTGCAATTCAGATAGCCAAATTAAATAGTTTCACGACTTGATTTTTTTTTTTTTTTTTTTCATTTTCATATACTAAATTAGTTTTGTTATTGGAAATAGATAATAATTTTCTGTCGCTTTCACTTTCACAAGCCTACTTTAATTATGTGTTTCTGTTTGTAATATTTGTTTTTAAATGATTATTGTTTTACTTCGGGTTAGCATTTCAGGCCAGAGAGAAATTATCCTAAACTATATTTCCACAAGCAGGAGGTTTGACCTGACAACACAAAAATCGCTTCATTATCTGCGCAATCGATCAATTGTGCGCATGACCGGAAAGCAGCGGGGGTTAGTCTAACAGGGGTAGACCGACTGCGCAAACTTTTTGTTGTTTTTTCTTCATCCATCAAGTTGGTGATGTTCTTTCTTGGCAGGAAGATACAATAATAATACAAAATATTGTATTTGAGTTCTTATGAGTCCATCTAGACGAACTGAACTGTTTAACTAACTGCACGTGAATGATCGCCAAAACCTGAAATGTTTCAACATGACATATGCTATGTATGAGGTAATACGTAAAAAAAAGCAATGAATTCTAGAAGAAGACGCACAGACCTGTCTTGAAATTCGTCTCATGTGTAACAGTCTCTGCAAAAGTATCTCTGTCTACACATTATCTCGCAAAGGCCATGCCTTGTCACGTTTAACTGTCTCTACCGTCTCGTTGTCACACGTGTAACTCTCATTGTCACGTGTAACCACGAACTAATATCCCTGGACTGCTGGCAGACAATTTTTCCAGTTAACTGCTAAAACGAGGCATTAGACTACATAGCTTCCGGTTCATTCACATTCTTTGTTACGGCTCGCCGAGACTAATCACGGATCACTTTGCAAGAGGCCAAGAGTGAGTCTCGGCACACAGACATCAGTCCATCAATACACGTCCATGGTGTAACTGTCTGTGTCGTCTCGTTGTCACGTGTAACTGTAATTTCTGCTGGATCATTGTCCACAGCTTCCCTCACACAAGATCTTCGCCCTCCTTCAGACGATGCCAGCTTCTTGTTGACAGCACTTTGTATCCAAGACAACCGCATCAGAGAGTCCTGTCTACATAGTGAGTAACAATCTTTGCTTTCAGTGCATATAAACATTTGATCGCATATATCGAGTAGTAATACAAGTAGTTGGCGTTGCTGTTGTTGTAGTTGTTATTATTCTAAGAAATCTCAGAAATTATAAAAAGTCTTACTTATAATAAGCCTACAAGAAATACTTATGAAATCCCGATTCATTTTTCCAATTATTTCACATCTGTATTCTAGGTTTAGTTTAGATATCAATAACATTTCATTTCACTGGGTTTTTGTGTCCTCACAGACGTTCACACAAGAAGCATTTTGAACGGATTGTTACTCGCTTTAAATTCACAAAGCAGGTAAGTTTTGTTTATTTCTGTTAACATATTTTTGGTGGAGATGATCAACCAGTGACTATTTTTGTGCAATCCTTAACATTCTATATGAATAAGTTATATTAAATAATTATAAATCAAATTAAATTGTATCTAAACGAACTTTACTAAGTGTGAAGGTCTCGCCGGTCAAAAACTCTAAATGTTCCATATCACCGCTGAGTGTAGGCTTCAGAATAGTGGAAAATATTTGGGATTTTCCCCCATGATGTATACTTTATATTAAGATACAGAAAAGAGAACAGACGAGAGAGTGCGAGAGAAAGAGAGAACAGCCACAAGTGTGTTGGCCTCGCATCGCCATCAAACAGGTTATTTCAGTGCATCTACATTATTCACTGCATCTCGCTGCCTTTCCCTCAACTTTTCCCTCTAGATTCCCTTTCTCTTCCCCTCCACTGCCCCCTCCATTACTAATTTATTTCCTATGCAAATGATGACGTAATTTCTATGTCCTCCCGTCTGTCTGACTGTTCGGATTTAATCGACCCAATCGGTTTCATGCTCGGGAGAGCTCCTGGGGAAGGGACGTTATAGCTTTCCGCCTTGTCAGGTTTACAGACCCAGGGATTAGGTTGTCTTGCGAATGAAAATGATCTTGCAAGCTGCTGAAGCCATCAGTGCTTAGCTGCCTCGTTTCAAAACCAATTATATTAGTCATTGTCAGCATCTCCTCGCGTCGTCTGCGCATGTATGGATGTCAGAAACGCGAGCGCACATACAAATGTATTCAAACACTTAAGCACGCATAGCTGTACACAAAAATACGCGAACTGATAAAATAAGAAAGCAGCAGGTACCCTGGACACACTTAACCACAAGAAAGAAATAAAAACAACCAAACAAATACAAGAGACACATGCATATATATATATAGAGACAGTGACGTATGTGTGTATGTATATTTAGATATTTTACATATATATAGACACGCACGTGTATGTATGTTAAGATATTATTTTACATATATATAGAGAGAGAGAGAGAGCAAGTTGATAATGACAGGGCATGTCCATGGCTGTGCAGGTTAGACGGAGCAGACAGCGGTGACGCAGCCCAGAAGATGGAGTTGCCGGACAAAAGGCGACGAGACCAAGACGATAAGTCGGGTTTCTATAGCAACTGGTAACGTGCGTGTTGGTACCAGCAGCCGACCACGTGCTGAACGATCACAAAGCCGCAGCTAACGGACATTACGTCATCAGCTGCCATATGCAGCGCCCCCTCTCTCTTCTTACCTCCTTCTCTCTCTCTGCTCTTTCTCCTCTCTTTCTCTTCCTCCTCCTCCCTCTCTCTCCTTTTGTCTTTCAGTCTCGCGTTTATAGAATTCAAAGAAATCGCTAAAAGACCAACTGCCTGATGGCGTGTGCATAGTGAAATTTTACAGACTTTCTGTCAAAATAAATGGTTGGCGTTGATTGTGGTGATGTATACTGTTCTCCTTGATGAGGCGGTTCCATTGTGGCGAGAGCCTTTACTTACCGACACTATTTGTGTTTGTGATAGAAACCTGATGGCATGAGATCCCGTGCTTTATATTCAATCCTTTGAGTATGGCTTTTTGTTTTGCTTCATCCAGACATACGGAATATATTTGTTTGCATAGTGGCATAAAGTGGCATTAACCTTATTAAGTTTGATAATTGTTACAGTGGCATAGTCTTTGTGTAAATGTTTTATTTGTAAGTACATGTAGGGTTTAACTACTTTTCATTGCTTTTCGTCAAGGCCCTGGTCAAATTGTTTATCAAACTAATTCATCTCCAACACTGCATATTGCGTTTTGGACAAATGATTATACAAATATAATGATAATAGAAAAATAAGCAAGCTCACAGCTGACCAGTGTTTAAAATATTTCCCAACCGTATGGATGTTCTCACTGCTACCTCTAGTTGTCATATATCTATGTTGAGCTGCATCTCTGTATTTCTGTTCCATTTTCTACAGGTGTGGAAAACTGTTTTGTCAAATCTAAAATTCACTTTCTCTGTCATTTTCATCAGGCATCTGCTGAGTCCCTCGACAGTCTTTCCATCATATTGCCTGATTTACTCGTCGACAATCTCTCAAAGTTCGAAAAATCTTATTCAGCCCATTCCCTTTTAAGGCAAATAAAAAAAAAACCCTCAGTCATCGAGAAAATGATCATGAAAATAACTATCTGGAGTCTCAGCAGTTCTCGTGTGTCAACGGAGGCCATAATTAAATTTTGTTTTTGAAAAAATAGAGGAATTGTTGTCAAGCGGATGATGATGTCGAGTTAAAAAAGTTGATCATTGCCATTAAGCAACAAACATGGAGAAACTAAGTCGCTGATACACAGCCAACTTTTTCTCATTTTCTGAGCAAATCACGGGATGTGAAAACGATCATCTTTCAAACAGGTGAGCAAGTGATCAAGCCTCCGTCCTTCCTACAAAGAAAACATGTTTTTTGGCTTTCCTAATTCGTTGCTAATTATTCATACTTAATAAACTTTTCAGGGAGGGAAGTTGATACTAAAATGTCACCATTCGCTGCAAACGACTATTTTTATGTCTGGCTGACTGTGTTTCATTCTGCCTTTTTTTTTTCCTTTTGTTGTTTCTATCTGGTGCATTGAGGGCAGGCGGTGAACACAGGGGAGAGCAGCAGGGTCTGGAGTTTTCCCTCAAGACCTTGTCCTTCTAGAGTTGTCGTTCTCTCTACGTGTTACACCTGCAACAGTTTCAGCAAAACTGGGCGACTGTTTTCGTGCAAATATAGTTCATCTTATCTAAGATTACACTGACACAACCAGGAGAAAAAAAAAAGTTTCTTCACAACTTATGCAGTAATTCGCGGGCTTCACCTATATTCTTTTACCTCTGTTTATTATCTTCCCCTTCCTCTCTCTCTCTCTGTCTAGCCTATACTGATTTTATTCTTTATTATTGTCTTTCTCTTTTTCATCAACTGTTACAAATAAAAAAGAACAGGTTTGAATAATGTATTTCTACGTCCTTTTTCTAGCTGATATTGGTTCTAGAATTCTGTGAACATGGAAGGTACCTACCTATACACGTCACATAGCTCTAACGATAAGTTGTTGGGTTTTTAATCAATAGCTGTCCTTTCTATATTTCCTTCTTCCATCACTGTTACTGTCTTTGCAGGACGTCATTCTAGATGCTTGAGGCAAGATGTTACTGCAAATATTTGTTCGTTTTTGATGCAAGTAGTTCATGCAGTCGGTTGCTAGTCCATTTCTAGCTTGCTTGCTCATGCTTGGGGAGCAAGAGGAGTCGTTGTAACGTATGTTCTCTACATGTCATTGAACCATGAAAAAACTGATAAGGAAAATACGGAAGTTAGTTTACTTAATATTGTTGTCTAAAAAAAAGTTGCTTGATATAGGGCACGTTTTCTATAGGGCTTAGCTTTTCATAAGAAATACTTATTTTTTCTTGATTTTAATATACTAGCACAATTTAACAAATAAATTTAGCTTTCTTTAATCTGTCAGACAAATGGAATCAACTTGTAATTCATATCACATTCCATATACAGAAACTTGAAATAAAACTACCAATGAAGGTTGCTTTCTATCTATCTATCCTTCCTTCCCCCTGTAGACAAACGCCATCACAACACTCGTTAGATAACTGTCGGCACCTGATCGTAAAACAAGTGTCGGCACTGACATTGCATGTATAGAAGAACTTGGATATTGTGCACGCACAGATCTGTGGAAAATAAAAGTTGAATCTCTTGACTGAGTCGTTTATCCTTCCTTTGACTACTTTCTGTTGAGAGGTGAATGGGTTTGTTTCTACCTACATACACGACATTCGTGCAGCTTCCGTACATTCTGATCGTTGGACTTGGGTTACTTTGTACAAGACTGAGCTTGTCTTTTGACCTAAGAATTAAAATTTTAAAAATGTACACAACTCCTTTTTAATACCGTGGACAGCAGACGAACCAAGCTCCACACAAGTTGTCTTAAGGTTCTGCTGTAGGTAGTCGCCCAACCCCAGGATTCGTATTTTTAATAACGTATGTACGTAGTACAGTGTGAACATATGATATAAATGCTACAGATCCGAGACCTTTGTTGGCAGGAAGAACACTAAAAAAGTAAAAGGGGAGAAAGTTTTTGGATTAAAGAGACGAAGACAGGGAGTAACAGTGACGAGAGAGAAGCAATGAGAAGGACAAAGAGTAGCAGTGCTGGAGGGGAAGATGAAGAAGACACAGCAGTCAGAAATACAATATATAAAAACTTTATAATAAAAGATACTGACTTTTAATAACTTTTTTAAAACTTAGAGAATTACCTATCTGGTTAACAGCTGAAATGTGGACAGTAAAAACGTTTAAAACAATTAAGTTCTCACGTGCCGTGGACAGGAGATATTGTCATCACTTCTCATATCGGGTTGACCTTTCTCTTAGAAAAGATTTACATGAACTGAGAATTTTTCCCACGAAGTAGCTCAGAGAGTTCTCTTTTCAAGAGATATTCTTAAAAACGGGGTGAGAAAGTGTTTTAGAAACTAGCACGTGCTTGTAAAGCTGATGTTTGCTAAAATGTCCAGAAGCATCCCTGGGCCTAGAGTCTATATCACTGAAAGTCACGATTCCTGGCTTTCCTTGTCTCAAGAGGACTTCACCCTGAGTGACTCGGTCAAAGAGTTGCCTCTGGTGAAGCTGTCATCATTGAATCATGATATTCGCTAGCTCATACTGATATGGATGTCAGGCCATGGCATTTTCTGACATCTTGCGACTCCGTCTACACTAAGTAAATCTTCCTTTCTGGTCTATACATCACTTCATTTTTTTATCTTTAACAAAAATCAGTCCTGAAATTAAACATGAAGATATTGGAAGATAACAGAAAATATTCCTATCGCTAGTTTTAACTACGAATGTCACTGAATGCCACAGTCGGTCTCACACCTGACAGACGAGGACGAGGCTTCATCTAGTGATGTAATGTGATGTCTTGCTGTACAAGCAGCACAATATCAAGAGGACCACAAACAGCAACAATAAGCAACAAATCAAGAGAATACAAAAAGGTAAAAAAAGCACAATCACTTACGTATCATAGAACTACATTCTGCGAACCACTGATTACCAAACCAGTAATTCTTACCTACTGAAACACATGAATAGTATATTCAAATAAAACATTATGAGATTATGAGGACGTGCTGGGAGGCTCAAACTTTCAAACACGTCTATAAAATACTAAAGTTTCATGCTTGTTTTTTTTTCTTTTTCTTTTTCTTCTTCTTCGTGACCTTATTTATTTATCCTTGTTGTTGTCGTCGACATCTGCTGCCGCTGTGTTCTTTCTAATTTCCCTGTTTTAATTTTTTTTCTTTTTGCTTTTGTCTTCACCTTTCGCCATGTATTGCTGTAGTTTCTTGTTTCTGTCCTCTATCGTTACTCTGAGTATCTTAATCTCAGCTGATTAATGTAGCCTTCGCCAATAATACCAAACTGATCAATCTGAAATGTCAAAGTTTGACAAATCTTTACTGAAAGATACAGAAAACGTTTCCCTGAAGTGGTTCACAAGAGAAAGTGCTATCATAAAAAGCTGATTTAAGGGAAAAATGGAAAGTACACTGAAGGGTAACATACAAAGTTGATTTAAGGCAGGAATAGAAAGTGTTTTGTTCGATAGAAAGCTCCAGAATAATAATTGTTTTGAAATTGACAGAAGCTGACAGACATGCACACTAGCCGTGGCATTTAAGACGAGTGGAGGTCTAAAGTACTGTCCAAAGTTGTCCTAGTCTGATTAAACTGCAAAAGTTCAAGACTTTGCATGATAAATTGGTGAAACTATCAGAAAATATACAGTAAGATTAATTAGTATAACGGTAATGTTTACAGAACAGAGCGAAATTATCTCTGAAAACATAATATAGTAAAGTGTAATGTCCTGTTATAAAACAAAGTGTTATATCTTAATATACAATACAGTTAAGTTGTTATATCCTAAATAGTAATACAGCAAGCTACTGTATCTCAAGATCTAAGAGTATAATGCTATATACCCTAAAATAACTGTTATATCTTAACACACAGTTCAATCAGCAGTTACTATTAAGATACATTTCAGTTAGACATTATATCAAACGATGACATACACTAAGATGTTATGTCTAAAGATAACATACACTAAGATGTTGTATCTTAAGATATAATTCACTAAGATATTTTATCTTAAGGTATAATACAGGGAAACATTTCAACCTCAATTAAAATATTCTATGGCGTTATATGGTAAAATCTCAGAATAAAACTTTATACCCTAAAATATAATACAGTAAAATGTCACACACTAAAATATAAAACAATTTTAGATGTTATATCCTTAGATATAAGCAACAAGCTGTCATTTCCTATAATGTGATAAATAGTAATACAGATAGAAGCAATATCTTCGGATATAACACAGCAAAACGTCTGACAGTAGCCTACAATATAATAAGGTATGATGATATATATATTATAATATATGAAAACACTATGTCTTAACATAATACAGCAAGACGTCACATCCTCTGTAATATTACATTAATCTGTGAACACATAATGCAATAATTCGTTATATCGTAATATCCTAAGATTTAATTCAGTAAGATATTATCATCTATGATGTAAAATACAGAGAGACGTTTTATCCAAATATATAGTGCAGTAATATGTCTTATCCTTAGATATAATATGTCACATCTAACACTATATTACAAAAAGACATTGTATCCTAAGATGTAACTCAGTAAGACACTATAGATGTGTTTTAGTACAGGTTTAAAGGATTTATAGTTCATTGTATCCACAGATGTAATTCAGTGATAGGTTATATTCTTACTTATAATACAGTAAGATATTTTAATCTTAAGATATTCACGTCAGCGTTGTCTTGATGTAAAATGCAGCAAAGTACACAATGCAGTAAGACATCACATCCTAAGATATATTACAATAAAAGTTCTAAGACAAAAACATAGAAACACACAAAAACAAAAATAAAAAGGATCATGCCTTGATATAAACCAAGGAAGAGTCAGGTATAAGCTGGCAAGGAAAACTGACTTAAAATAAAAATAGATAGATAAACAACTACAATCTGTTGGCAAATGATCTTCACCTTTTAATTGTGATCTTGTGAGCGCGTTGAAAAATAATCATGAATAAAGCAGTATTTAACGAGTTCTTTATTATTAACGTAAAGAACTATAATGTGACCACTTTGTAAGCATTAGGAAGCAGTTAGTGACAGAATGTCTTGATGACGGCAACAAGAATGTATTTTTGCCACAAAAATGACAAATTAGAAATGCCCACCTTTGGCACAACCACATAAAATGGCAACAAAATAAGAGAAAGCAGTATTACAGAAATATTATTAAAATAATAAAAAAGTGTTCACGTAAAGCAATTATGATAAATGTCACGAGGCTTTTAGAACACGAATGTATGTGTGTGGAATATAGAGGCAATGTCAAACAAACTCATGATCACCCAGGTGGTTGAAATCATTATCACTATATAATTATCCTTGTTTGTTTCTTTAGCTGCTATGTGTGCTTTAAGAACACAAATGTGGGAAAGAGGCCAAGGTTAAACAACCCCTCCCCGACCCTTCCCCCAACCCCACCTGGTGGAGATCAAAATTTCTGTACATAACATTGTTTTCGTTTCTTTTCATTACTTTTGTTGTTACTTTGTTTCAGCTGCCCTTCTCTTTCCTCTTAGTTCTACCTGTCTTTCTTTCTTTTCCAACCTTCGTCCCTCCCTCCTTGTCACTGCCTCATTTTTGTCAGTCTTTTTATCTCTCTCCCCTCTCTGTCTCTCCATCTGTATTTTTTCCCCTTTCGTTGAATACAGAAACAAAAAGGTCTTACTAAGTATTTTATCTAGAAGTAATTCCTTAACCCTGCAATCCTGGGCACACGAGGTGAAGCTAGGCCGGAGAGGCGCCTGGGTTGCAGCAGGTTAAACCGCCGAGGATGCCGTAACGTAATCGATGGTCGGCGATGGACGGCCTGGCGGGCAGGCGCCTGATGAGTGTTCGGCCAAAAACTCGCCCAAATGTCACGAACCGAAGAAGCTGCAAAGCCCGCCCTTGTGCCCATAGCATCCTCCGGCGTGAGTTCAGTTCAGCCAAGCTTTGCCATCCCGATCTCCTCCCTCGTGTTCCGTTCTGTTCGTTCCCCTGTAGCCCCCTTGCCGCTCGCCTGCAGATGATGGTTGTCAGGTTTCGGGAACATACTCTCTTTCGAATTCCAGACTGATTAGACACAACGATTTTGTACGGAACACTAACGGAGCGAGAGAGAAATTATCAGGCTGAATTATCTGCATATTTGCCAGAAGCATCCAAAAATTTGTTGTATGGTTTTTCTTAGCTGACTATTTAAATGAATGCAAGAAATGTAAGTCTTCGCGACTTTTTTTTTTTTTTAGTTTTGCTTATTTTTCTGCGATTCTTTCAGAATCCTTATGTACAGAAGACGAAGGAGATAAAAAAAAATATTGGCATTGGAAGTCTTTCCAAATAAGTTGTAATATAGTAGTAGTGGTGGTAGTAAGAGCAGGTTAGCAATGAGCTGTGTTTAGGAGTAGTCCTCACGGAAAAGATGTTTTAAATCTGAGTTTAAAAGATTCGATGATGAGTAAGAGGAGGATGTAGAAAGAGAGTTCCACTGCTTTTCTGCACCATAGCTAAAAATCTGATGACTGTAAATTATTGTTTTGGTGACAGTGTGCGCTGGTCAGACGATGAGCGAAGGTTCTGGATGGGATGTAGGGGGTCAGAACTTCGGAGGAGCAGGCAGAACAAGTGCCTTCACAGAAAGAACACAGACATCTTGTACTGAATGCGAGCACAAACCGACAACCTACGGATGGAGTGAAGGAGAGGAATAACGATCAAGTTTCCTTCATTCGAGCAGCAGATGTGCAGCTGAGTTATGTACATGCTGAGGTTGTGAAAACGGTCTGCGGACAGCCTGTTGGCGATGTTGCAGCAATGAAACCTTTCGAGAACGGATGAACATACAAGAGTGTTAACATATTGTCGAGAGAAAGTACTGGATGGCACTAATCTTAGGGAGTTGTAGTAAGCAGAGTGACAGAGAGCTACAACTTGTTTGTCAGCATGATGTAAGCAGTGATGATAAAAGTAAGATTCCTAACACAGGCGGCAAGGGGAATGTCGGCCTCCCCAACATTATTGGTTTATGGTACTCCGATAGTCGTTGAAGAGAGCTTCGTTCAGCTTCAATTTGTTGTGTACCATCTGACTTTTTACATCACATGTACACCCTCTCAATTGTCTGACAATGTTTATGTCACATATACATCATCTACATTGTCTGACAATGTTCTCGTCACGTATACACCCTCTACTTTTATTGAATTCGGAAGACAGGTCAATAAAAGCCAAGCCAGAAACATCATCACTGTTGAGGGCAAACAGAATGTCAGCTGTTACTTTGACGAGAGCAGTCTCGGCACTATTTGATTAAACAAAATACTCTACTTGGCAGTGGAGATGAGGTGGAGAGTTTGTAATGATTCCAAAGCTGTTTAAAAGTACTTTCTCGAATACTGTAGAGAAGAGAGACGAAGTTGGTGACTGGCCTGGAGTTGTTTAACTCACCGACATCAAGCGTGGGTTTCTTGGCAAATGGCTTCACCAAAAAATCTTAAACAAATGTGATTAATGTCCGTTGATAAACTGGCATCGACAATATATGAGAGGCAAGAAAATAAAACGTCAAAGTAATCAAGAAGAGGGTGGGTGGGCAGAGGGTCTAAGTGAATGTCCGTCTGTTAATCAGCTTCAGAGACTGGCTAAAACTCGGCGAAAGAACAATCAAGACAAATATCGTGTGAGCTGTTATCAGGCACTGTCATCAAATCAGATAGATGAGAGTGTGAAATAACTCTACTCACACTATTGTTAGTAGTAGTAGCAGTAGTATTAGTGTTATTAGTAGAAGTACTACACTATTTGCATCTATCACAATTTCCTAAACGATTTATTATTGCTTTTAAAATAGTTTTAAAGACCACGTTTAACTTTTATTGGTTTAAAAGAAAGAAATCCCTATTATAATTTTTGCCATCTCCATAAATGTCTTGAAAATATTTTATAAATGTTGTTGGATTTAGGTTTTTTTCGAACAAAATTTCTTGATGTTTGGATGCAATATACCAATTGCTATGCTCAAATTTTGAAGAAAAGACTTGTGAACAGGAAAACTCTATAAAATTGTTTGAATTTGTACTAAGTGTACTGAGGTAGAGAAAGTCTGGAGGCGTTATGGATGCTTGACTGTGCATGTTGAATGTGGCTCTAGTTTAATGAAGAACGGATATATTACACTCATTCCGTCATAATCTCGGATTTTTACCTGAATACCGCCATGAATACTGCGATTCCTCTTTCATTACCTTCCTCAGATTACATCTTCAGTAGTTTTTTTACCACGCCGATGCTCACAAACCTTGGGCGAGACAATTACAGCACACCTGCCACTACGTTTCTAGAATTACACTTTTCATTAACGTTTTAATGAAAATAAGTTTTTATCATCTGTGCTAACCAAACATGTTCCTTTCTTATACTTAACCCTGCAGTTCAATGAAAACGTGTTTTGCGTGAAGGAAGCTCTCACGTGTGGCGTGAGAAGTTTCAGATTGTTAACCTAAAGAGGGATTCAAGTCCTCAAATAACCTGCAAATATGAGATTTATTATCTTAATAATACTCGCCTCCACATAGACACATATTCAGAAATGCTATACATCAATGGGGAAAATATTTCTGCAGTGGGCACATTAAGGAAAGAAATTTACAAGTATGCAAGAAAAAAGTGTACTTGGAAATGGAAGATGACACAAACAACTACAGTAACAGAGATAATGAGTTTGTTGGGTCTTAAGGTAAAACAAACAAAAACAAACAAGAACAAATGCCAGTCGACAAATCTATACCAACAGGTCAACAAGTGAACAGGTGAATATTGTAATATTGTACAACTAATATTGTAGTCTTCCCATCACACCCCTCAACTCAACTAACACGTGCAGACTATGGACTGACACAAACCCTCATCCCACCCCAGCCAACACAAGACAACTACTATCACAGTCTTGCAAGCACTTCCAGACAGTGCACTCGCACCTTCCCCTACCCACATCAACACAGCCTCCCACCTCGAGTCTCCGTTTTTCTCCATTGTGTTTCAGTCCTTATTTTGGTCCTTTCTCCCCCAAAAATAAAAATTGATTTGATATCAAGCACAAAAATTACACTGTGAAAAGCTTTCACTCCAGGCTCTACCCCACAGGTTGAAAACAAAGTTGCAGATTACCTGCAGGCCCTGATCGATGTCAGTCACACATTAGCGCCAATCATGCGGAACAGCAGCTCGCGTGAAGACGCCGACACCCGGCACCCGGTGAAACGCGAGGTCGGGATTCATGTCAGGAAGAGCGATTAACGGGTGGGCTGAACACTGCTCCCAGACCCATAGACAACCTCGGCTCTGGCGGATACTCCAGTAACGGCAGTCTTGTTCAGTTTTTTTCTGTACAACCACAACGGTGATTTCCCACCGGTTGTGTTTCGTTTTGATTAAAAAAAAATTTTTCACGTCTCAAACCTCTACAGTTGTTTGATGTGGGCTGTATTTATTTTTATGTTTCTATGTTTATTGTCCATGTCGTGATCAGACTGTAAACAGCTTGACGTGTTTCCTTAGAAACCAAAGAGACGTTGGAAGTTGGAGCGCGTCAGTGTAGGGTGTCGTCGTCTCCTGTCGTAATTAAATAGTTCGCACGATCAAGACATGAATGGCGTGTTAAAGAAACACGATCCGCTAATGAAAACAGGAAGATAGGCGTGCAGACGACAGGCAGAACGTAGAGACAAATTAGGAAAATAAAATGGATTGTGGCCATTATTAGACAGACAGGCAGACAGACAGACAGACATAATCTTGGGGCCTTAATCCTGCAAGCGAGCGGACCTTTCGGTTGTCGCTCGATACTTCATATGCAGGGCTCTATTCTGCTTTCTGGGGTTCTATCCCAGGCTTAGTTTCTGAATACCCATGACCCAGACTGTCATAAAAAGTCGATAACTGTCTCTCAAACTATTAAAACTCAGTTCATTCGACAATTTTCTTCGAGAATCAATGTCCTAATGAGCCCATAATTCAAGACCAAATCTGCACAGTTGCTTACACTTGCTGAAAAGGTGGTACCAACAATAGAAGTAGTAGTTGGCGAAGCTGTTAGTAGCATAGCGGAAAGAGAACCATCAGCTAACCAGAATTTTCCATCTTAGACGAAAGCTACAAGGAGGGGAAACAAGAAGTCCTCCCAACCTTTTTGTTTGCTGCAAGAACAGTCAGGTTATCGGACCGTGGCCGGCTTTGATCTCCGTGGCAGTGCTCATTGATCACGCCTGGCCACTACCTGGCTCAGGTATAGAGCTCCATTGTCGGCCTCACCGACTCTCGCCCCATAAAATCGAAATCCTCCAGTGCTCCTCCCTTCTCCTCCCACCATCCCCGCCTGGAAGCTGGCCCGTCCGCTGCTGACGGTTGGTTTATTGCTGCTGCCTGAGCTCTTGTAATAGTTCTTGACGTGCTGAGCTTCCCTCATGACAGAAGTCCCTCCCTGTGAGTGACGTCACTGCTAGTGCATCATGGTTATTGCTGTGCTGTTATTAAAGATTTGCAGTCAACTAGTCTGATAATGATTAGTAATTGTTGATGCACTAAAAGTAATCTAATGCAACAACAAAAACAAAAAAATTAAAATGAGACTGTGGCGCTTTTGCCTCAACTGTCTTTGGGTCAACGTGAATATAAAAATTATTAATTCAGAACAAACTGCTCTTCTTGCTCTCAAACTATGAAATCACGGTAGGTAAACCCAGGTGAGCGTGCACCAGGTGAGTGATTGCAAAGCTTACGTCACATAGCCACGGTACAGAAAAGGTAAAACTATATCGGGTGTCTTTCATGTGCCGTGGACGTCAACATGACGCCACATCGACGTCAAAGTGACGTGACTGGAATAATAATTCCGTGAGAATCGTTCACTTCTTCAAGTACTCGGGACGAGAGGGAACTCAGTCAGATGATGCACGGTGACGTCACTAACGGAGCACGACAACATGGCGGCCGCGGTACTGAAATTCCCACGTGTGCAGCGGGCCTGGACACAGCGGCAAGTGTAGATGGGGAAGTCTCAAGAAGCACTCGAGCCAGATTCTGGATGATTGGGTTTCCAAGCTTGTTGTTGGAGATCTGGTCAAATCGATGCAGTCGTTGCAGAAAGGGTAAACAAAGTCCTCAACGGGCATAACCTTTGGCGAAAAGTGTCTCCGCCAGTGTTTGCGGCAGCTGCTCGAGCTGGTGTGAAATCAGACGTTGTCCGAGACGAAGCGTCAAGATGGAGTACCCATCTGCAAGCGATGACGGTTCGATGCCTACGATGACCAGGTGAGCGATCGCGGAGCCTGTTCTTTCAGCTGGTCTGACGGGAAATTCAAAATCTTACATGTGGTGACGCTCCCAGATAAGTGAACAGCTTACCGTCGGCGACCATGCAAGCTTTCCTTCCTTCCTTATTTTTCTTTTCTTTTTTTTTTCCTTCAATTCCTTCTGCACTTCCTTTCTTCTTCTTTCTCATTCTTTTTCTGTACTTCTTTTTCATGACTTTCTTTCTTTTCTCCTTCCTTATCTTTCACACTCCATCGCCGTCTCTTAGTTTAAATCTTAATTTATGAAGTGCTCGGGTTTTTTTTTTTTTTCTTTGTTCAATTATTCCTATATTTTCGTTTATTTTCTTTTTTTTTCACTATAAAAGGTTTCAAATTTGTCTTTTATAGATACAAGAACTCCTCCCGCCTAAAAGATGTACAGTACTAAATATTGTCTGTTATTCAAATAAAGTATGCCTCTACCATTGTGTCATCTTTGTTCATCGCTTGTAACTTTAAAAATATAAAGGGGTCCATTTCTGCTTCATATTTAACTCCATGACTTCTGCAAGTTTCTTTCTTTTCTCCAATGCCTATATTGCTTTGTACATATTAACTGTATCGGTACAGTCCATCTTAATGTTATAATATGCTTGTTTATGCTTGTTCTGTAATGAATTCTAGATTTCTTACCTGTCTTGGTGGTGGTGGTGGTGGTGGTGGTGGTTGTTGTTGTTGTTGTTGTTGTTGTTGTTGTTGTTGTTGTTGTTGTTGTTGTTGTTGTTCCTGAAAAATCGCACGAAAGGGTTAAAAAAAGTAGTCCCTAATATTACATTACTCAAACAGCTCGAGTCGTACTTTAGTGTCACCAGTACTGAACTAGGTTTTTGAAACGATTTCGCGGTTAGGTAGAAAGAATACTATCCATCCGAACAAATTTCCCCTTTCAAAATTATTGTTTCTTTTATTGTTTATGTTTTAACTTAACCAACATTTATGAAACAAAACAGTCATTTCTTATCTGACTAGCCAAAAAAAACTTATTCAAAAGAAATTATGTGGGAGAAGACATCATCATAACGCTGAATGTGTCTTTCCACTTCACATGGGGTAGGTCTCACTTCTCTTGAGAACCTCAGCCAGTAGTTTTGTCAAGATGTCTTCACATCTTTATTATCTGTTGCTTTCTTGGTCTGTGTTCTTCCCTTCTGTCTAATTGTTTCTGGCGCCTTTTTTCATTCGTATCATTTCTGCACCCTCCTGTTATTAGCGAGCAAGCAGGTGTGCACTAAACTGACGAGCGTGGTTGAGGGGATTCTTTATTGTATTGTTTCTGAAGAAATGATAACAAGTCTATTTTGCAACAATACATGGGCAAGAGTTTAATACTTACCTTCGTTAGTGTCAAGCTGTAGACAAAGACAAATTATTATTAAATTATTGTTGAGATGATAAACCTGAAACATGTATTGATCATTGACGTCTAATCCAGCACTCAGACATTTTGTACGACACGTGTCGATAAGGATCGATTGTCAGCGTGCAGATGAGGCGCTCAGATGTAGACAGAAACAGAAGGAGCCAAAAGGCTAATTAGAGGACGCTGTTTTGCTGATCCGGTGTCTTTGTTTTTATACCAGAGTGTGTCTGCGTCACCTGTCCCTACTATTCATTTCACCTGTCCCTCCCCCCTCCAGCAGCTAACAATCGAGCGACTCAATATATCTACTGATGCCTTGTCTAGAACATCATTCGTCGTCCGCTTACTCGCTTTTGTAATACTTGACGAGGAAGTTCTTGGTTTTCATTTCTACGAAAAAAATGACACAATAAAATGAGAGTTGTCGTATTCTGCCTACACAGTCGAGACTTGTTAGTCGCTGTCGCTGAGGTAAAATACGTCAGGTAGTCAATATGAGGTAATCCTACGCCCTAACGATGTTGTTTCGCCTATTTTTAAAACTTATCTCTGTCCGTCTTACGGTTTTAATTTTTTTTTAAATTGTCACATTGTGCGCGCGTGCGTGTGTGTGTTGTACGATCTTTGTTGTCACTATCCACTTTTATGTAAATGACTAGTGAGGAGTTAGAGCCCTCACTTTTCTGGACCGGCTTTGTGACCATCTCCTCTCCCTTACCTTCCCCAACCCTACGTGTAGTCCGGCACCCACTCGATCCACACCTCAGGGCGAAGTACCCTGCAGCACACCAGTATCGAGCCGGTTGCATATGGTTCGTGATAGGACCTAGCCTATAGGACCGTATTGAATACTGGCTAATGTTTTTCAAGATCTGCAAGATCAGAACAACATATGGTCACAGGATTTTTAGTAACTGTGCAGCGAAACTATGGAACTCTCTCCCTTGCCATATCCGCCACTTACCCATCATTGAATCCTTTAATTGTGCACTAAAAACGCACTTCTTCCTTAAAAATTACTCCCAACACCAGTTCCCACAATGCTAGTCCTTTTTCACACCCTTCCCCCTTTTCTGCATATTGCTACTTCCATGCTTGTCTTCCTTTTAGCAAACTTACGACACTCTGTCTTTCTTCCTTGGATCCTCTTTGCGTTTTCTGTATTTGTTTTTATTCATCCTCAGTGTTATTATTTATTCTTCCTAAGTTCATATGTTGTTTGTTTTCCTGTCCCTCGTATGCTGTCCATATCTCGTTCTTGTTCTTAAGCGTTAAGATCATGCTCCCTAGGAGTGTCAGTATATGCGCTTTACAAATGTTGTATTTATTATTAGTAGTAACGTCAGGGCGCTGACGCTCAAAGGGAGGTAACAAATGTTCGCCATCGACCCACGCACGTTGTTATGACTACGCCAGTCAACAAAGCGCCACGAAAAAAAATCTTAACACATTCATCACACAACTTTGTGAAACTCTGGAAATATCTTATGCGCTAATTACTTTCTAAAATCATCAAAATGCTTATAGTCTATATACTTAAAATAAGTCACCAAACGTTTGGTATCAATGGCACTACATTATTACAGTTTGTAAACCGTCACTTGCCACTTCCGGCGTCTAGCGTAGCCACAGTTTTGTTTATAAATGGCCGCTTCAAGGGCCATGTAGATCGCTTTGCTTGGTAAGCACGTTTTCTTTTCCTGTTATTTATGGTGCGGGGGTTGGAGAAAGCAATTTGCAAAAGATATAGTTTGATAGGCGTATAATGCGCGGACCTTTTTCGGACAATGGTCCAGTTTATTTTCTGTAAATGTATGCATCGTCTTTCATTCAGAACTGCAGGGCTTTTGCTGGCGTGCATTTGAACGATTAGCGCGGGGTGTTAAATCATCATATATATTATTACAAAGACGATCTCGTCAATTTCAGCGCTGCTTTCAAAATCAAGATGGGGAAGAAAATTGAAAAGGCCCTATCCAAAGAGAAAAACCAGTCTTCAGCTAGCCAAGATGTAGATGAGGACCCAAACAAGACCGCAGGTATTTTTTTACATATATAAGGCACTCATTTTGTGTGTGTGTGTGTGGAGAGAGAGAACGAGAAGAGAGGGAGGAAGTGATTAAATGATTGAGCAAGCACATGACATGAGCCTGGACACACAGTACACTGCTAAGGGGATGGCTAATGTATATCGATCATTCAGCTAAGTAAATTGTTTATAGAATAATAATATTGATTTGTATAGCACCTTTCCTGCCCATCAAGGCATTACAAAGTGCTTTATAAAAATACTAACATATAACAAAAGCAATTAACAAACAATTAATGTCATCAGTTCTGGAACCAGTGAAGTATGAGTTGTCATGAAGTAGTCAAGAAAATCCATGGAGCAAGAGGCGGAATAAACACACTTCTAGTTGGGAATACAATGTCCTGCACACACACAGAAATAAGATTTAAACGTATAGTGGAAAATGTTGCGATGAAGTACAAGGCTCGTAAACGTGAAACTTGCAAGATCTGTAAATAAATAAAAAAAAAAGGTTACAATTGAAAAGAAATTGAGACAAGCAATCCAGTTAAAGTGAAAAACCTTGGACAAAATGGCTCATATGAGCAACAGACATCACAGACTGTTAGTAGAAGTGGTCTACAGGAGTAAACAACACAGACATAGAACAATTGAAACAAGATACATACAGTATAGCATCAGAAGACACTAAAATCAGATATAGGGATGAAATAAAAAAGACAGAGAGTAGTCCCATCAATCCAGTTAGCTGAACGGACATCATACAAAGTTTAACTGACAGTAGCAATTCAGTTACCATCCTAACAGTGCACCCTGCCCTGGGATGATAGACTAAGGTATGATTCTTATTACATTAACGCTTATTTTTCTGGGGGGGGGAGGGTCTCCTCTTTTTGTGGATGGGGCATCAATTCACAAGGATAAAATATGATGATTTCTGTGCTATAACTTATTGATTGTTTATTTCTCAATGACATTGCAGAGCCCTACAAGTGTGTGGGAAACTTTCAAACAGACTTTCCAGAGATGTGTCGTCGAAGCACCATAGTTCCAAGTCCCTCTGTTGTCATGAGGCCAAAACCTGGCCCACCACCACCACCGCCAGAAACAAAGCCTGAAAAGGGAAGTAAGGAGAAAGGGAAGCAAACTGCACCTATACCAGAGCCAGAGCCAGAGCCAGAAGTCAATGAAGATGGAGGTATGTAGGTTTAATGTTAAAACTTTGTGAAAATGGCAGCAAGCATTAACTTGAGTGGAAAGAAAGTTCTGGAGACTGTTAGCATAAGGATTAAAAACTGAAAAAGATTGCATCCTGTTTGTGTAACAGCTTCTCCTACTTTATTTTAAGCTTGCAGTGTTAATGTCTATGTCTTATGGGGTTCATCAAATGCTTTCCCCCTGTTTTTGTGCAGTAGTTGTATATAATTATGCATGCTGCTTATCTAGATCTTTGCAGTTTGATCTATAGATCTCATGCTGTTTGGTTGGTTGCTTTGGCATGGTGTTTCCACCTAGAGGGGATTTTGCACTATGAGGGAATGGGGAGGAAACCAGAGTACTTGAAATCTATCTTGTTTCATAATTTGTGACATATGTTTAATGTTTCTGGTTATGTCGTGTGCGTATATTTCAGAGCCAATTGAACTGCCACCAAAAACACTTATGCCTTGTGTGTGTTTTTTGTTTCAGAGCCAGTTGAGCCACCACCGAAAACATACACAACAAAAGACAAGTTTGAATATTTTAAGCCATGCGTTCAAGTGGAGATAGATCCACTTGATAAAGGGGAAGCTGTCACAGAAATTTATATCAGAGGTATGAATGCAAAGAATAAGTTTTAATTAATGAGGCTAACTAATCATTGTTTTAAATATATGAGGGGAGTTTGCTTAGTTTGAGTTGCTAATTTTAGTAGGTATTGAACTGTTGCAAAATGGTGAACAGACTTGCACCTCTTATCAAATGCACAGGTGGGAGAGATTGTGATTTTTTTTTTTCATGCTTTACATCAGGCATGTCAAACACATGGCCCTTGCAGCCCTTTGCAAGCGCACCTGTGACCTGCACAAAGGACTCTGTAGCTATTCACAAAATCTGTTAATTAAAGAAATTAAGAATTGCGAATATTGTGCATGGCTGCCTTACAACAAGGTGGGATGTCATCTGAATACATGTTGGAATGTCCATTGTCAGGCCATGCTTGCAGCTGGCCAGCACATGAGCATTCTCACTGACGTCAAAGTCTGAATGACACCTCAAGCTAAGCCTTATCGAGAGTAAAAAAGGGGATAGCCCAGCAGCACTAGCCACATGACTGCATGCATCACGAGATGGGTATAAAGGAACCTAGATCACCGCATTAAGTTAAAGTTCAGTTTGAAGAGAAATACAGAGCATAGTAGAAGAGAGTATGCGGCCCTTTGCAAACACACTTGCTAAGGATACTATGCACGTGTGCGGTCCTCATGACAACATAAATGTGATTCATGTGGCTCTCGGGGCACCCTCACCTTGTCATGCCTGCCTTACATAGTGTTGTAGATGTGTTTCTTTGTTGTGGATTGTTTTCAATGTGTGTAAGTGATTTTCATTTCATTTTCACTGGCTGTGTTGTGGCTACTTGTTTTTCCTTTGCAAATGGGCTGAATTTATTGTTCTCTCTAAATAAAAGTGCAAACTTAATGTTAAATCTATTTTAAAACTTTCTAGTTTATGTTATTTTCTTTAGTAATCTCTTCACAGCTGCAGTTTCAGTCACCATGGATTATTACCTTTTGTTGTTTCATGTGATGTTACTGGTCAGTATCTCCTGACCTTATCAACACTGCATGGTTTTCTGAAGATTTTCTGTTAATGTGTCTTTGACTTTCCATATGCAGTAAACTCCCTTTTCTTAATGGCACTGTACTTAGTCTTTGCTTTGTTCTTCATTTTTTTTTATCATTGACTGTGGTTGATATTTCTTAAAGACTCCTCTCCTGGATACTGTTAATGTGTACAGTGCAGTGAGACAGACTGTTTTCTATAATTTTTATAACTGTGTTTTGAAAAGTTCACTTTAAAACCTAAATAAACTCACGAGACACCACCGATGACAATGTCAAATCTTTGCAATGACCACATACACTTCCTGTACGTCTCTGACATGACGTCACACCCAGACTCTTCTGCTTGACCATCTCGGGAAGCTATCGTGGTTACTCAGCAGAAGGACACATGGATCGATTTCACTGGATTTTTTCGATTTTTATAAACATTGGCAACTGAAATAGTGATAATAAGTGGTAATTAAGTGATCAACCAATCTTTTATTTCTCCTGTATTGTTCTTGTGCTCTGTAATTGTAACTAAATATATTTTTGAAACGTTTGACCATTGCCACAGCCTTATCACAAGCCTTGAGTATCCCTTTAAGCCAGCATCCTGCTGCACAAAAGTCATTGCACAAACAACCAGGCTATGACACCTTCCCTCATATTTGAACCAACCTGAAAGCAAAGTATCAGAAGAATCTACAAAAGTCTCCTCTCACTGATACTGTGATGTGTAAAGTACCTATACAATAACACTGGGGCTGTAAGATAATGTACAGTTCATTATTATTACAACACTTGATTGTCACCACTACAATAAGAATAAAGTTATGATTTGGGTTTCCAATTTCACAATGCTGGTTTTCTTCATGTACTCTTATTTTTCCCCCACCCAATATTTTAAGAGTGTAAAATTACCTCTAGGTGTAAAGGTACTTTTCTACCTAGTCAACCAGCCAGTCAGCTTACAGAAATCTTCATCAGTCTCCACTCAGCCTCCTTTCTTTGACTTACACCCTGATTTCAGATGATCCTCTTCCTTTATTTTAGCTCTTTTTATTTGCTGGGTTTTTTTTAATTATCTAGACATTCACTTCCACAGAAGACTGTGTATTTTGAGTGACTCATTTGTGCTGTTGTTTTGTGCAGGTTGGAAAATTGATCAGACAATGATGGAAATATTTCAGTCATGCTGGCCTCCCTTGGAAAAACTCCATACAATAAAGTATGTTTTACTGGCTGTTGAAGGAGTACTGTTTATGGTTCCACAGATATATCTCTCTTGACTACTGGTTGTCTTCCAAGACCAACTCTTAGCCTCTGGCCAAGTTGTAGGCTGTCAGGAACCATTTATGACAATATAATATCTGGAACAACAATAAAATATCTTAAAGTCAACAACAGATTTGTAATAAATTTTTTACGTGGTTACTTTTTATTGTTTTAAGTTCTCGACCTCTGCTTCCCATGACTTAGAGCCAATACGCTAAAAACACTACAGTTAAAAAGTTAGACCTTTTGTACCTCTGTCAACACTTGAGTTTGCATCGTCTGCTCTTCTTCTTCTTAGTGTTGAAAGTTAAGTGGGAAATAAATTTGTACTTTGGCCTTGTTCTAGAAGTTAACGCAAAAAACTTCTTCTGCAAGCAGTCAGAGATATAGGTCCATTGTGGTCCTGAGATTACCATACTATGACACTGTTATGTTATATCTCTTTGGCTAGATTTATGGACACACTGAATCCAGTAGACCTTTAGAGCATCTTAAATGCATGTGTATGTGTGCATACTTATGTTTCTTTGGTTATTTTTAGAACACAGGCAGGCATACATACATACTATGCACACATATGTATGTATGTGCATGCATGATTTGCATGTGCATATGTTCCTAAATGAATGCATGCCTGCACATGTGTGTTGTAAAAATAACCAAAAATTTCTGTTTATTAAGAAACAAAATTCTTCTTTTCAGCTTGTGGGAAGCTGGTCTGACTGGAGAAATGCTTCATCTCATGGCATCTTTCCTCCCATTATGTGTAAATCTTAAGTAAGCATGCAGCTGTTTTTAATCCTACGACATAAAAATATAACATTACAATGACTAGCTTATAACTGAAGACTGTGAAGACAAGACGTACAGTGGGTGAAGTTTGTTTTTTATTATTACTGCTCTGAGGTAAACATTAGACCAATTAGAACCTGTACATTTTTGGAAAGGAGAAAACTTGAACTTTGCAATAAAAGTAATGAAAATTACCTTTCTCTTGGTTCCCGACAAAGCCACAAACTGAGAAAGTATTTATGATTTAAATGATGATGAATGAGTTTGTAAGAGATATTTGATGCCTACTGATAAATTTTACTCGTGCATCTTAATGTACATTGGTGCCTTGAGTCCATCTTTGTTGTTGGGGCATTCGCTCTATAAGTAAACATTATTATTATTTTAAAATGTTACCGAAAATACTGTGTTTCGTGAAAATTGAGGTTATATATGTATGAAGTGGCTAGCACATTTTATTGTTTTACTGTCAACCATGAATATTTTTTTCATATTTTAGAAATCTTATCCTAGATGGTAACCCTGTAAAAGAAGAGAATTTTCATGAGCTCATAGGAGAAGACAGCATGTAAGTTCAATCTGTTTTAAGCTAGAATTTGTTAATTTTAATCAGGCACTCCAAAGTATTCCATTTATTCACATCTTCTTTGCTTCTATAACAAGATTCTGTTCTCGAGATACACACCTACAAACATCACCATACGCATTCAGTGCAGAAAGAGGTAAACAACACAAATGTCAAGTTCATGGACACCTATATGTTGTGAAGTCCTCAACCAATGGGAAAGCTCAGAACATATATGTTTATTATGTATAGTCTGACATCACTATTTTGACCTCGGGGATAGTAATGGGGATGTTTGTTTAGTATAATATTAGGGCATTTACCTAGATTTGGGGAAATGGTATTTTGCACTGAGCTTTATTCAATCTGAAAAAATAATTTTGCACTCCTCTAGTCCTTTAGCTTTTTAAAATTTGATCAGCAATTAAAATGATTTTGTTTACTCTGCAGTATTCAAAACCTTTCATTGCGGTTTTGCTGCATTAGTGAAGTTGGAGCCAGAAACATTGGTGCAACACTGGGCACCACTAAGTTTGCAAACACCAAGCTGCTTTCCCTAAATCTTTCTGGCAACTGCATAGGTGATGAAGGTGCCTGTCACATTGCAAAGGTTATTTATCTTTCATTTTTATGCTCTGGCTTTGTAGAAATCCTGTCTGTCTGAATTATGCATCAGCACATGCACATGTTCATGTTCACACTGCCTGCAGCTATTTGATGTCTACATATCAGTGGCATAGAAAGATGCTTTTTTTTCGGTTGGGGGCAAACTCTATGCTGACAGTGAACATTCACATTCTTTCCTCCACCTCTTGCCGCCTTTTTAGCGGGGGGCTGTCCCCTTTTCTAAATCACTGCATACGTAACTTACTTTCTTCATATTTTTGGTATTGCTGTATTTTGTTTTCTGTATCTTTTCATTTTGTGCATTTTCTTTGCAAATGTATTGTATTTTAGTGTATTGTGGTGAAGATTTTTAAAATGTCATCTTTTATCTATCAAACATTAAAGGCTGTTGGTACTCTTATTCAATGCCAGGTTACTGGGGTTTTTTTTTAAACCTCATCCCTTCATTTCTTCATTAAAAGGAAGTTAATCCATGTCATCATCTCACTCCCTTATTCCTCCACTAATACATACATGCCCATGAAGGTAAAAGTAAAATATGTTGTACCCCATAAATGGATTTATTCTTAAAGAAGAAAACTGGTGAAGGTTAATGTGTACATACTACAAAGAAGTACAATAAATTGCCGTCTATACTTATCTATACTTATATCTGTTGTGGAGCTATTTCCCCTATACTTTTTTTCTCATTGATTTCCATCTTCAGGGCCTGAGACTTAATCGAAATTTACTTTCTTTAACCCTGTCTTCAAACAAAATTGGCAATAAGGGTGCAGCAAAAATTGCAGAGGTAAGTTCATTTGTGCACACAGGTGAGGAGTGTTAGAGAAAACAAAGGTGTTCTTACTTGCCTTTGAGTATTTTACACATTGATGAAGCCTTTTGATCTTTTACATAATCTGTTTTGGAATGACTACAGACTCCATTTTTCTCATATCTTGTTTAAAGTACTTAAGGAAGATAATATTCTGTGTTTGTAATTTGAGATTTTTTTTTTCTCTTTTTACAGACATAACCAGAAAATTATCTGCTCTTTGGCACTTATCTTTAGTATATATGAATGATGTGTCTGGTTTCTTGTAAACTCTATATGTCACTCAATCATTATTGATTAGCTCATTAACACGTAGCAGCTCTTGGACACATCTTCGTGATGTCTAAA
>SRHC01001952.1:359561-407339 GCA_004794325.1 Pomacea maculata
TAATTTAAAGTATATATATTATGAACCTATACAATCAAAATCTCAAGTGTGTAATCACTGTTACAAATCTATGTTCAGCCCTTGTTTGTTTTTTTAATTATGTTTTACACCTATGTCCACAACTTATATAGACCTCCTGAATAAACCATTAGCAGTGCTAGGACCTACTGCACAAGCAGCAGGATAAAGTTAATATAGGGCTTATACTCAGAGGAAGATAAAATTGAATGCTGCCCTATGAGTGGGCCATGCACTCTTGTCAGGAAATGAACCCTAATTATTTGCAGTGCATTATCACAACCTTTACAGCTGCATGATAATTAACTGTTATAAATGTAATATATATTTAATTTTTCTATATTTTACACACAGTGTGGTGTATGATAGCTAACTAATCATGGATTTAAAACAAATTTATAGAATGGATTATAAGCCATCATATCTACTCACCTTTTCTTTACTCAAGTCAATATATACCAATACCTTAGTTGAAACTTAAGAGTAAAAAACATAAAATATACAAGAGTTAAGTAAGAATTGCTTGACATTTGATGTCAGCATGATGTCTTATGTTTAGTTTGTATGTTTAAGACACAGAATGATTCTTGGCCCAGAGGGTATTTTATTTTTTAGTTTTACTTTTATTTATGCTATTTCCTCATGCTTACTTCTGCATCCATTTTGTATTTCACACAATATCAATTTGCAAACTGATGTTTCAATAGGGACATTTGTTTTTCTTATCCCTTCACAGCATTAAATGCACCCAAGCCAAAAAAGAAGCAAGAGAGCAAGTGTCTTATGCTAATTTGATATCCGTTGTCTGAAGAGTGATCAGTCATAAGTATTGGGTGACTAGGTACTAGATGAAAGCATTCATCATGCATTCTATAGTTTCAGGGTGTTGGCTAAGGGACCATGTATAATTGTGAAACTTGTCCAACAATAACTGTCTTCAGCAAGTTCATTGTCTTTTGGTTTAAATCAGCTGATATAATTAACAGCTTATAGTTTACTGGAAAGAAAATATGACACTTTTCAAAAAATAAACCTAGCCACTCACTCTTCAAGCAACAAAATTTTTATCTGTTTTTGAAATGTTTCTTTGGCTGCTTATGAATGTATTATTTCAAACTCATCAGTTTTGTTCATCTGATCAGTTGTTGCATTTCTGTTTAAACTGTTCCTTTTTGGGGATAATTGTGATTCATTATTGTTATTTTTTTTTTATTTGGAGTTTGGCTAATATCATTTTACAGTTACATCTCACTTTGTTATACATGACATGTCTGATGGTGTTTATCATGATTTACATAGACCACATCCTATCAGCCTTTTTGTTTGCCTTGCTACCATGAAGTTCAGGCAAACATGAAGCATATATGAATCCATACATGCAGCTGCATGCACATTTGCGGCACAATACACACACATGCATAAACACATATGCATGAGCTGTACATGGTACATGTATGCACACATGCATATACACACACACACAACATAATGGACTTGTTAAGCAGTTTGAAGCAAGAACATTATAAACCTATCACATTCATTTTGATGCCAAAGAATTTAATCATCAGTCATACGATCATTTAAATTAAATGCTTTTTTTTTCTATGCCATATAGCAATTTTAATAATATTTTCACAATTTGTTTTGGGATTAGTAGCAAGCCAGGGAAGTTCAAGCCAAGGTAGACAGCAGCAACGTTTGTCACAAACTTGTGTTTTGCCATTTGGTTGTGTTCTGATTGGCACACCTCACTTTGATGCGTGCAGTCCCATCACCTGCTTTTTTTTCCACTTCTTCTCTTCCCTTCATGGTTGTTATCAGTACTAATGAAGGCTTTTGCCATTCAAGCTAAGACCCTGCATCCTTAAATAAGTATTTATTCAATCAGCTAAATTCATTATACATGCATCTGCTAGGTTTCCTTTTAAGTGTTTATTTCAATTTTTTATGGGTAAGTAAAATTTCAGAAATTTTGGTTTGCCACTTTGAGAGTTCTGTAAAAAAAAAGCAGTAAAGTCAGATAAAGCAATAAAGTTAATATTTGAAGGAATGCAAGTTATAATCCAGCATGGTTGTTTTTAGCACCCATTTTAATTCATCTTTAATTTTTTTTATTGTATATTTCAAGTGATATAGATGGAATATGTTGACACCACATAACTGGAAATATACTCAATTTGTTTTGCAGAATTGATCAGTAACTTTTATTCATATATAGGCACAGCTCAAGTATCATCCTACTAATGTCATCGCCTTATGGCCTTCTGTAACACACTTCTCCTTTCCAGTCTTTTAGTTCATTAGAAACACACACTGGCTAGCATACATATACATAAATGCACACGTGTGGGAATGCTCACTTTTCTCTTATACACCATTTATTTTGCTGTTTGACGAGTGTATAGAGTCCTATTTATTGATTGTTCACAGCTTCATTTCAAAGAGAAGAAAAAACACAATAATTAGCCAATAAATATGCGTAGTCTTGTTTTCCATTTTCATTCATGTTTTGTACCATCATTTCAAAGTCCTATATGTTTCGTATGTTTTTCTTTTTGTTATAAACTATGGATTATCACTATATTTTCCCTTTTGATTTTACTACCCTGTCAATAACTGAAATTATTAACTAGCAAGTATATATATATATGTATGTGCTCTTTATTTCATGTATTTATACCACCTGTGAATAACATTATTCTTAGCATAACACATGCAACCCCATGTAATCATTTATCATTTAATTTATTCCCAGTTTTGTGCATAGACATATCCATGCAGATGTGTGTGAGACTGACAGATATACAGTGGGTGAAGGCTGAGAGAGTATTATAAGAGCATATACAATATATTTAATATTTTTGTGCCTTCATTTGCTCATTATGTTACTTTCTTATTACCTGTATGCACACTTTGTAGGTGATGATAAAATATCACATGCTGTCCAAAGCTTATCCTTAGCAAAATAGTATACATGGACTTCTGTATCTTCCATGCTGCATGGGGGATTTGTCTGGAAGAAAAAGCTATTTGCATTTGTGGCACTTTTGTAACAAATTTATGTCATCATATTTTCACTGTCATGTCTAAATTACAGAAGTGTGCAATGTTGACTCATAAACATACATTATCGCCTATAAAAATTGATAACCCAAATTCATTCACATCCATGTTATAGTAACTATAATTGTCTATATATATATAGATATCTTTTCAATTCTTAAGTGTCAACTATGTTTCTACTTTTAAATTATCGTCAGTTTTGCTATCTCTTTCTTAGCATGTGTTGACTAACAAAATTTCTGTTGTGAATAAACAGCTACTTTCCGGCTTGTGTCTACTTTGGCCGGTAAAAATAAATGAACTTTACCCAAACAAATATCATTACCCTTTATCAACAGCCCCTAGTTTTACCTGCTATCACCTTTATCCAGTGCATGACTGCCTTGCTTGATGTTAGCCTCTCAACTGAGACTCAGGACTAATGGTGTTCAAAGTGTGGTTTTAACCAACAATGCATGCTTTACTATTATTATGTCAAAATTTATATTTACTACTGCAGAGTAGCAAGTGTTAGCCTGTAAAGTCCAGGCATAAAATATCCTTCTTGAAAACTTCTTAGGACATAATATTTCAATCTTTTGTTCACTGATTATTTAAACTTATTTCTTCATTCTTTTGTTTATTCATAAGATGATGCATTTATTCATTTCTTCCATTTAAAAAAAATTATGTTCTTTCCTCCTATTTTGAAATATCACAAAAGTTTTCAAGCTAAAATGCTAGAGTTATCTATATTATCCACATGCAAAGAATTCGCTCATTATAAAAATAAACAATAAATGATGTTTTTTTTAAGATGGTGAAAAACTTTTGTCACAGCTGACAAAAATTCATGTGTGGATTTGAGAGTGGGTTGAGAATAACAAATGTCATGAAATGAAATGTTAATTGCAATTTAAATGGATCTTGACTCTCAGTTGAGGCAAATTTGGAAAACCAAGAAATTCAGAAGCAAAAACTGTACTGTAGAGTGCTGTATTAGGTATGTCTCTTGTTGTAATGTAGGATTCCAGTGGAATAAATATTATTTTTTCTTACTAATACATAAACAGCTCTCTCCTCTTACACTTGTATACAGCACAAGTAACTAGAAACTTCACATCTTTCAAAGGATAAATTAAGTTCATTTTCATCCTCAGATTCAAACTAAATTTTCTCTTTAAATCAGAGATTTTCTTTATTGTGATATAGACGTTTAAAGATATATTATCAACACCTATCAGAACTGAACAAACAAATTTTTTCCAAACAGTGCTTGCAGACTTGCACAGGACCTAAATCAGATGTAGGCTTGCATGTTGCATGCTATAAGTATGAAGTCTAAGCTGTCCACAATATACAGTTTCTCACATGGGGCATTGTGCTTGGAGGACACCTGTGTCATCTAATGATGAAGAGGATAATAGTGATAAGGGAAAATAATCTAGCAACACCTACTACCATAGTAGTTCGTTATGTTGAGATGATTTAACATCAGTGTCTCCTTATCAGATTGTTGAAACATGTAATGTGCAGGCTTTCTAGTTTTTGAAGATGTGTTCTATCCTATGACAGACTAGGAGCATTAGTGAAATTAGCAAAATGATCAAGCTGCATTTGGAGTTTTCACTGACCCCATGACAAGAGAAACATTAAAAATTATTGTGTTGTTCCTTTGTTGTTCCAAGCATCTTGTGTGTGAGTTTGTATGTTGGTGCTCACGTGCATGTGTGCTTATGCACCAAGGTATCATTTCTTATAGGTGTATTTAGACCTGTGTATATTAACATATTGTAATTTTGTTGTGGTGAAACTAATGAAAAGAGTAGATTAAGCCTGATCAGTACTTCATTGTCATACTATGTAATGTGTGTTTGCTATAGCTAGAAGTTGAATGTTTGGGACATTCTTGAGGTTGTAAGATCCATGTGTAGTCAAATAACAGCCCTATTGTGGTCTCATTTACATGTGATACTAGAATTCTTAGTATCAAACCTAGATTTTTGTCTTTGTAGTGAGCTATTTATAAACTATGCTTACCTAACCCCTACATCTTTGTTTAATTTCCATTCAAGAAAGATAATCATAATTTGCTTTTTATTTTAAATGAATAACAATATCTGCAATTATTTGCAGTTGAACACTTTCGTAACTACATTTAGTGGAGCAAATGACTTTCTGAACTTTCTTCTTAAGGTTACTGCTGCATTTGGTGTGTGAATAGGAATAGGCATACATAAAACTGGGAAAACATTTTTAGTGTGCTCTTGTATTTTAAATTGGATCTTAAACAGTTTGAACCATCAGCAGCATATAGTCTGCGTGTCACAGCAGTCATAGCTGGCACCATCTCTGATTACTCCTCTGCCCTCCTACTGTACCTCCCACATATCCGCCTTATCCAGCTCTATGCACAGGATTGATCATTCTTCCTCTTGATTCTTACCATGCTGTTGGCATCTAGTAATGAACAACCTTACATATCCCTCCTTTCTTGACTTGCTTGCTTTGTCTTTGCTATACCTTCCTCAGTCTCTGGCTAACTGTTGTTCTGAGAAATTCTTTTCTAGTACCTGCACTTTGCTCCACCTTAGTTTTCTTTTTTTTCAGTGACATAGTTTAGTACCAGTATCCAAGGGTATCAACTTAAATTTTGGGAATTTTAATGTTATTACAAATATTCATTTTTGTATAAGTTTTCATATCTGAGTTTTGGGAAGGATAGTTGATGGAAAGAAGAAAGCTTGCCCCTCATCCCCTGGGGTGGGTTGTGGGGAAGATGATAGGAATCTTTTACATGAAAGAACAAAACAGAAGTACGAAAAAATGGTAAATGTTCTTGGGCATATTTTTTTTTCTTGATTTTTTTTTTTTGTTAGTAGTGCATTTGGTATAACAGCAAACTTAATTTAGCATTCATATGCTTATACATTACACAAAATAGGCTATATCAATAATGTCTTGAAATACATATCCGTTTTACTAATGTGCTCGGCTGTGTCACTTACTAATCATATTCTCAAAAAATAAAAACAAAATGTAAATTACTCAGCATTTTACTTACTCTCAATAGAGATAAGTTCCTACATCAATTTTGTTAGCGCACTCTTATATTGATTTATTGTGGATGAAAGTATTTAACATAAGGGTAAACTGCCACTGTAAATATCAGGGATAGTGCACTTAAGTGTTCTGAGACACTGTCCACAAAACCAAAGCTAGATATGTCACTTTAATGATAAAGTACCCTTTCCTGTTGCAGCTTCAATGGTTACTGATGGTGCAAAAACAGTAGGTTTGAAGACTAAAGACAAGAAGAAAGACAAGAAACCTTCAGCAACTGAATTAGAGGTAATAACATAATGTGAGACAATGGGAAAGCAAGCAATTGAAAGCTGTCTCATGGTAAATGAATGAGATAATCCTAAGTGCCATAAAACTGACAAATGTACTATAAAAGCCTTTGAATTGGCATGATGCCTTCCATTAAAACAAATTTAGGTGTCATAGTTTTATTTTTCAATAATTTTACATTACTTGTATGAGAGGACTATACACTAGCATGAATAAACAAATGGTGAAACACACACATAGTTTGCATAACATAATGCAGTTTGTCATGCTTTTGTGTGATGTACTTATGCTGATGTCTTCAGTCTTTGATAATGTATATAAATAAACCTCAAATTCCTATTCTGTAGACATGTGTGCATTACCGTGAATATGCATACATGCATTACTTGTGCATCAATGTATTGACTTGGCAAGTTCTCACAGGTTGATATCTTAGAGGTTATCAACCCTTTGATGGAGGAAGCAGACTTCATTGATGGAGAGTTGATGATTGCAGGAAACCGTGTTCTCATCAACCTCAATCTATCAAGTAAATACTGTTTGCACATTTATGTTCATAAGATTACTAAACTCCAAAAGACAAATCAAAGGTTAGGCATTATAAGACTTAGAGATGTGGCTATGTAGCACAGAAGTTTGAGAGTAGGGATTAGGCAGTCAGAAGCAGAAACTTTGAAAATTCTTGAAATGTTTACAATATCTTCGAAGATTTTATGAACACTCTCATGAAAAAAATCATGGAGATATCAGTTAAATAAAACTAAAAAGTTAAATAATCAGGATTTTTTTGGATAGATCAATAAATGGTTTTACCATGTAATATAAATTTATTGGTATGCTTCTGATGCTCAGAATCACTGGTTTTCACCACAAGAGACAGTTCTAAAGGTCACAGAGGAATTGACATTAATTATTGATCTTTTTGTCTTTGAAGAAGTCTTATCATAAAAGGTGTCTCAAAGAAAACTTCTTTAAAGGGGCATTTTTGTAATATAACCTACATGAACAGTGAGATGAAGCAGCCTATTTAGATGACTCTTGATTTACCTATGTTCAGGCTATGCAAATTAGAAGTTACACATTTTCCACTTGTTCATCAGTCTGCCTTTGTCCTCTTGCTGACGTTTTTCAACATGGTGTTGAGTTTTTGAAGAACATTTTAGCGCCAACTTTGCCCTGTGCATGTGTTGAAAATGCTAGTATGTTGCATAAATGCTTGGTCCATATGACTATAGTGAATGGACAACCACATAAAAAAAAGACTGGGTATTAGTGAAGGCACATTACAAATCACTCACATAAATACTGAAAAAAAAATCAAACCATAAGATTCTCTCCTATTATTGTAAAGGAAAATTGCTTCCACGATAGGAATGTTCAAATTATGTGTAGTCCTTCTGAAAAACATTGCATAAATCAATATTAGAAATAAATGAAAATTTAATTTCACATTTATACTCAAGTATATGAATTCTGTCTTTGCAGGAAATGAAATAGGGGAGAGTGGACTGCAGGCACTGCTTAAAGCAGTCCAGTACCAGACAACGCTGACGCTGGACAGTCGTAGCAGTGGAACTGGCCTCATGCGGCTTTGTCTTACTGTTAGAATGCTTAATCACACTTGGTCTCTCACTCAAATTGAAAAATCCTGTTTAGTGTTAGGTTACCAGTAATAATATACCTCATTAGAATAATAATAAAACATGCACAGCACATTTGCCATCAGGGAAGTCAGCTCGATGAGCAGCTGTTGCAAACTACAGAACAAAATGGCAGTAATAGGGGTAGACTGTTGATGGAAAAAGAAGACCACCATCTAGTAAAGATTTTTTTACAAAGGATGCGAATCTTAAGGCCAGGTTTGAAAGCTTTAAAGGTTTGCCACCTGATGAAACAATAGGGCCAAAGCATTCCAGACACTGCTGGAAAAGTAAGAGCTCTTAAATGGGGTGCATGCAAGAATGATGGACTAACAGACCTAGACAACCCATTCGGCTGTTAAGATCTCAGAAAGTTTACTAGGGTCAGTAAATGAAGATAATGGTTGCACAATATAGAGCGTTTGTAGCTGAGGCAAATACCGACTGTGTAGTTTATGGAGTGTTGCTGAACAGTCAGTTCAACACTTATGGAAGACAATGCAAGCAACATTATTTTGCCTTGTCAAGCAGGCAGGTAGGAAGGCCAACAAATAATTGCAGTAGTCCAGCTGAGACAGAATAAGTGCAGTTTGGTGGAGGCAGCAACCTAAAAATGTTGGATATATTGACTTGCTGTCCCATATTTTAGGAAGCCTATGTCATCTTTAAATTATGTAAACTTTGAGTGCTGCTTTGTATACTTAAGGTTTGAAAGGATGACACTGTAGTATGAATATCACAGCTGAGCAAATGCAGGTTTTGGAGATCATGCTAGATTTATGCAGATGGACTTCTTATGTGATATATGGACTTAAATAGTGCAAATTCTAACCTTGGTCAACGTAAAAGCTAAACTCTCTTTGGATGCAATATTCATTATGTTGGAATGACCACTCATAAAACTTATAATCCAAACATAGGCCAATCAAGCCAACAAAGTTGGTTATTAGGGTTATTCACTTTTGTTAAAAAAAAAAAGCCTTTGCACAGTACGGGTTGAGAAATAATTGACATACTGTTTAGACAAAAGAATGTACTCACCTGCCATTCCTTGCACTACTTGTTTATCAATTTGATGTGTAGACTAAGTGATTACCAGCACTTTTTTGCAATTGTTGATCTTCAAAAACATTATAGCACATAATGAAACAGGTGTTCTTTTCCTTTCAGAGAAATGCTGTCCCAGCAGACAATGATATTCTCAAGAAGATAACTGACCACATGATAGCAAAAGATCCTTTCTACAAAAGTCCAGTCACACCAGACAGCGAGCAGTCTTAATGCATCAAACTTTTCCTATGGTGTATTAACTGTAGCTGGAAGTTCTTGAAACCTTGTCACAATCTGAGGTGCAAAAGGAAATGCTGTAACCTTCTTTGAGGAAGTCAAGACAGCACTTATCTTGGCACTGGTTTTTTTTGTTGGTTTTTTTTTTATATGAGGGAGATGCCTCTCATTCCCTATACCTCAGACTCATTTAACAACTGTCATTGTATAAAAGCTAATAAAAATAACTTTTCCAGTTTTTGTAGACATTCTCTTCTTTTGCAACAATATTATAAATTATATTATATACTGTAATACTTAAGTTATTTTATACAATTGCTATCATTTCAAGATGATCATAAACAGAAATTTTGGAGTAATTTCTTTTGTTGAGATCTTCTGTAGTTGTACTAATATTTGTTTTGGTAAAGTTAGTTTGGAGAAGCAAGGGAAGTAGTTCCTGATTTGTTTTCTTTTCTGCAACCTGGTATTTTCTGCTCCTGACAAACTGACTAGCTCATTGTCTGCCTACTTCAGAAATTGTATGGTAGGATCTATAACTCATTGTCAATAGTATCTTTTTTCATCCACAATTTTTGTTTACGGAGCTTGACCTATCAATACCCAGTAGACACATTTGGGCCCATCAAATGCTATACCAAACAAGACAAAAAATATACAGCAGGATTGAAAGAGAGCAGCACAACAGATTTTTGACCACCATACAAACATACATCCTATGCAAGCAAAAAAGGAATAAGCACTGCATTCTGACTTGCTTTTCTATGTTTTTAATTAAACCAGATTTGCAGCCACACAAATAACTCAATCACTTAATTTCCTTTATTCAGTGTAAAAGATTAAGAAAAGATTGTATATACAAAAAAATACGCGTACATACTGCAATTCGCACTGGCAGTCTCCTGGTACACTCCATTCTTGTGCAGACAACTTGTAAATAAAAACATGTGTTCATACCGTTAGCAAAATAAGGAAATGATATGCAGACTTCTCAAAAATCTGTCACCTATGTTGAAAATAAGAAGTGCCACAATACTCGGCTACGTGCAATTAACAGTTTAATCTACTGACAGTATCCATGTTTACAATATTAGCGAAAAAAAATAAGACTGATGGGTCAAGGACACCAAAAAGATGGGTCACATAAAAAAATTCAAAGGAATAAGTTATTATGACAAGAAAAGGTGGGAAAAATTTTGATGCAAAAGGTCTGTCTCATTGGTTCACCTAATTTTGAAAACCACAACAAAACATCCTCACTGAATCTTCAAGGAAACCTGTTTCTGAAAAACCCACAAGAAAATCAAAACATTACAGTACCTAAGAGAGATGAAATATTTAAGGCAGGGTTGCCACTTACATCCATTCTCCAAACTCTCAAAAAGACTACCCTCTGCCTCCTTTACCAAAGATGTGCTAAGCAGTCTTTGAAGTACAACATCAAAATGATAGTTGCAACAGCAGATAGTATGTCTGATATTCCTACATTTTGTTACATGTACAACCATGTTTTAGCTTGTCAATGTTAGCATTTTCTCTTTAAAAATATCAAAATTTCACATCAGCAAAACAGTCTTTAGATACACAAGTAAAAGACAGAGTTAAGATGCTATGCCACTTAAAGATTACAAGATACCCTTTTCCAAACTGACCTTGATCAAAACAAGCATGCTTCCCAAACCCAAACACAAAGAATAAATTATACTTATGACCTAGATTACACTTTGTCCAAGATGCAAAAGCATGTGCAATAATTACATGTTTGTATACATAAGTTACAGGCATCAATGTGTTATTACTAGCGAGACAGGTCATTCAAAAATGGGGAAGGCATTTGAGCACCGACATGCTCATTCATGTAAAATAAATAATTGTAAGCAGATCATTTAACAGCAAATGCAGCAGTAGCTTTCATTCTTAACATTGCGTGCAGGGTGTGCCTCTCACTCAATAGCTGAATACACAGCAAACTTTCACTGCAATGAAATGTAGAAAGTGCAGAGGTATTCAACAGCCTAAACACAGTAGTTATGTCACTAGCATTTGTTCAACAGTGACTGGTTTGTGTTTGCAATAAAATATGAGTGAACATGCAAAAAGAACCTCATTTCTAATTCAAACATTTTCAAAAATATAAAAATAAAATAATAAAAATATAAGTATCATTATAACCCTTTGCTTTTTGGGGGATTATCTCTTATAACCTTTTGTACCAAGGCATAAGGGTAAGCTGGACCCCCACACCACCCTCTCCAAAAAACTTTAGAAAATATATATTGCATAGGCAAGAAATCAAGAATAAGGAAAACCATACAAATCCAGCCACCGTCTTATTCATTTTAAAGATGTGATGATGAACTGAAGTTCTAGATTTAAACTTTTACCTTCTGAAATAAAACGGCCAACTATACTATGTACTAAGATGTACATTTAACATTTACCAGACAAGAAAGATTTCTGTAATTCTGGTAATTAAAGTAGAATAAATGGAAACATGGGCAATGAGATAATTTAAAGTGTAATGCTTACAAGGCACATAAACTGGAACTGACAAACCAAATGAACACTGCTATGAATACTTTGTTGTAATGAGGTTAAAGACTGATTTAACCTTATGAACCTGCTTGAAAACAAACCATTCCATTGCATTTGAATCATGATTTTGATGTAATTTTCTTTTGTAACGCTCTCAGAGCAAATATACACATCAATTCTTCTAAATTTCTTTTTTAAATTAATATCAAAAACTTACTTTCCACTAGAAGTACCACTGTTTCCTTTAATGTTGTACACTAATACACTAAGCACATTTATAGAAAAATGCCTCAACATTAAAAGAAACAGATCATTTGACAGTCATAGAATTCCTGGTTCCCATTAAATATAAGGTCTTTTCATTTTGAGAAAGCCTGCTGCAAAGAAATGTGTGGTCATAAACTTTTAAACATTTCTGGGCTAAAAGAAGACAAGTTATAAGCTCTGTGGTATCAACTTCATGTTTACAATTTCCACAAACAAAATGCATGTGAAAAAATTAACAGTAAGCAATGTTTTCTTTGGTAGTTATGTTTTTCTTTGGAAAGAAAGAAAAATTAAACACTTTAAGGTATGAACGCAAAAGTAAAAACAACATTTATAATTTGTCACAATATATTATTGATGTGGAGTGAGATTTAGTCACCAAACAAAATTTACCGGTGACTTTAAGCAATATTTACCATGGTGACCTAATATTTACCACAATGACCTAAATATTTACCATAGTGACTCAATATTTTCTTTAACATGGTGATTGAAACTGCAAATATATACTCTAACTACTGACATTTCAAAATTTTTGGTCAGAAAGAATTTAGGAATGCTGTTATCCTAGCTACATAGATTGTTCACTGCTTATTTTATAATTAAGCCCCAAAAAATAAATAAATAAAAAAGACCAACACCACCTTAACAAATTTATGCAAATTTCAATGAGACAGGCACAAAGACTCAAATACCTAAATGCTGAGTAGTATTTTTTTTTTAAAGTTAATATCTAAAACTACAGCACTCTGAGCTGACCTCCACATGGAGAAATTCTATTATTATTTATTATTACATAAAATTAACCAAATTTTCTTTAATTGTAAATGGGCATTACTGCACAGAACAAAAGAGTAATGTTTTTAAAACATCCACTGTTAAATCACAATATTAAATATTTTGAGCAATTAAACCAATAAAAAAAGGTATTTTCTAAAATCATCCTATGTACTTTGGTTTCACTTTTAAAAAAAAAACCTTGCAAGCAACAAAAAATAGATCAGGGCTTCTGCTAAGGCTAAATTCTTTGGGGTCCCAGGGACCCCTTAAAAATCTGAAGAAGGGGTCCCTGGGTTCTTTGCCCAAATTTGAAGGGGACCCCATTGACGAAAATTGAAGGGGTCCTCAGAACTTTTAATGCGTACTGTACGCAATTTTTTGCGTAAGCAGAAGCCCTGTAGATGACTTCTAATGAACTTCAATAGCTTCCTTCTTAATGTGTTCAAATGAATAACAAATCTAAATGCATGAATTTATCAAAGGAAGAAGATATCAAACATAGATTAGTGTTCAGACAATTGTCCTCCAGGAGATGAATATAATTTTGATTTTGCAGTTTGTCAGTAGAAGATTGTAAAACCATCAACTAAGAACAAAAAGCAAATTATGCTTTAAGCAATGCAGGGGATAGAAAATGTCTTGAATTGCTTATTTTTGTTGATTATATTAAAATAACTCGTATACACACTATACATTATAACAATTCTTCAGTGAAAGTCACAAAAATAAAAAGTAACATGAGTTCTTCATCCAAAAAGACTTTAATTTGTCCCTTTTAAGTTTCACTGAAAGACCAAGAACAGCTTTTAAGATCATAGTACCAATCAATGACATGACCATGAAAAGCGCAAGTATCATGAAAATGATTTATACACATAAATCACAGCTACTAAATGTTTCCTTTCTCAACCAATATTCCCTCTAAACCCTTGTGAACAATACGACTATTACTGCGTGTTTTCCTCTAAACAATAAAATTTCATGCTTATGTTTACATATCGCTTGCATGAAACACTGTGTGTACAAACAGCCTGACATGTGTTTTGCTTTTTTTTGTGTGTGTGTGCAAGTGAGTGTTTGCTTGCAGTTCGAAGCAAAACAGAATACTGACAGACTCCTAATAATGCCAGATCTAATTATAGGACTTTCATGCAAAATGTACTATTGCAGTCTGGTCACCAGAAACATTGCATCAATGATCTCTAAATTGAATACTTTATGCAAACTGAATGACCTCATTCACAGAAAAAGGGGCAGGGTCATCAAAAAGCTAATAAATCCACTTATGATTACAATCTACCAGACACCACATTTTTTTTCCATTTCCGTATGGTCACACATTTGGTTAACTTATTTGCTGCTGATTAAAATTATGCACTATGTTGTTTACTACATATTTCTCTTTTTTATGTGAACAAAAACAAAAACCAGCAGAAATGACATGAACTCAGCATGTTCTGGACCAGGTCATCCACATGTTCAGTTTTAAAGGAACTAAAACCATCTTGCCAAACATGCCCCTTTTGAAAATTTCCAGATGCTGTATCTTCAGCAGCTTTTCCTTCTATGAACAAATGTACAAGTTCAACATGCTCACTTCCTTATAGGTTTTAAAATCTTATTTATTTTGGCACATAATATGAACTGTAACTGTAACAAGCATGTATATAAGTAAAACAGACCATACAGCTTCCTGTTAACTATCCTCTCATCTTGACTTTTGCTCACTGATGCATGTACATATATTCGATTCATTAACAAACCAGAAAGCCACAAAGTTTAAAAACTATACATGTGAAGGCAACAAATGTGGGGAGGTGGGAGAATAGCACCATCATTATCTAACACAAGAGAAACATAGAGATTTGCTACACAAAACAAGATCATGATCAGCTCTGTGTGTAGGAGACAAAGCCACCATCCCAAGAGGTCATGGGTTGCCTTGCAGTACAAAAGCAATACTGATCAACTTGCTTTTGACCACTAAATAGTCACAGTAAATATGACAGTTGGACGCCTCTTCATATGACAATCTTCAGACAACAATCAGTTACCTTTAAAGAATATATTAAACAAAATAAAAACACCTGTACAAATGTGATCATGATTCTTTTAACTTTAAGCCTGCCTCACATTGCATTTTGTATCCCACTGAAAACAGACCCCAGAAGACCACAATAAGATGGCTTAGTGCCATGTAAAAAAACATTTTAACATCATAAAAGACCAATCTTTCTTTGATCAATTGCAAATGAAAAGTACTGTACCTGTCAAAGGACCCTTAACTGTTAATAGAGGTAGAAAAAAAAAAGCAATTAAGTGCATTTGCATCTGTTTAACTAAAACTGCACAGTACAAAATAGATTACTCAGTCCACATTCACTCAAACCACAAAAAGACTTTTTTTCCCAAAAAGGCTATTTTTCTATCTCTGTTGCTTTAGCTGCTGTAAGCATCTCTCTTGCCAAAGAAAATGATTAGTTCAAAGTAAACAAAAAAAAAAAAAAAAAGACACTGAAGACTAAAAATACATTTAAAACATCTGCTACTGCGAACAGTTCTGCAAATGATTTTTTCCTCTTCATTTAAAACTATTCTAAAAATTCTTAAGATCATCTTAGAGAGAGTAAAGGGTAAAACTATTAAAAATAAACAACACAAAAGGCAACCAACGATCTTTTTTCTTTATCAGACTGGTGGGAGACAAGTACTTTTCACTTTTATAAAGCAGGCTGGTATTGTCAAAATTGCTGTACATTTAAGGCACTTTAAAAAAATATAAATAATGTAGCTCCATCTCTACTCAAGAAAACATACTTGTTTAGTTTAAAAAGATATGAGGAATGGTCAAATGCAAAGCCACAGCATTTTTTTTAACTACTACAGGAGGTACAATAAACTCAGATTTTAAATGGTGCACAAACTTTGATTAAAATATGCCACACTGGTAAACTTGCTTTTACCACAAGAAAATTAGACATCTAAGTTAACAAAAACATGTTAAAAATTTATGCTAAGAAAAGTTTACAGTTCCAAGACTGCTTCAAGGCAAAAATTAGCTCCGAAACAATACAGCTAATTTTTTGTAAGGCAGAAGCATTAGGGAAAGGCATGATTGCTACAAAATAATGTGACTGTATTGACGTAAGCCAGCGATAAATGGACCTTGCAACTTGTCATTAAATGCTCTCTCAAAAAATAAGAAGTAAAAACCTGACCTGTAAGTTAACACTCAGACATAGTTCTCTACATCTAACTTAAGATCTAGCCATTTTCGAGCTTTTAAAACCTCACTGTTTAATCTCTAAGCAGATATATTTTAGTGGAGGTAAAAAGATCATAAAATATGAAAAGTGACACCTACCATCTTCACAATCAATAAATGAAGGAACAATTAGCCCTACTGAAATATTAACTGCCCATCAGAAATGTACAGAAAAGTGTATTGTCATGCATAGAAGAGTTTTAGATCATTCAACATAGGTGGATCAGTGCAACTGAGCTGTAGCTATGATGATGTTTGCAACTGCAGGTACAAATTGTTAAGGAAGATCCACTGCCAGTTCATCACATGGGAGCATGAAAAATACATTAACAAGATTTGACAAAAGACTGCCCTTAGTACAACTGGCTGCACAGGAGTAATTCAACATTAATAAAAACATTTGTTTAAAGAGAAAGTGCTGACTGCATTGTTAATGATGCAATAGTTCTGGAAAGCAAGTTGAAAGCTGACAAAAAAGGCTCCCTTATAGGGACTTTCAACATTTTAAACAATGTCATCATTCTATGATGAAAATAGTTCCAAAGTTTGTTTTTTTTAAATGCAAGAGACACTTCTGCTGACTTATGGATTAAGATGGGCTTCTCTGAAGGACTACACTTGAAAAATATTGCTGTGACAGGGAAGATGTTAGTATCAAACTTTGTATGAATCATTTAAAATGGTTCTATTTATGCCAATAACTAAAACTTCAGTTTGTGCCTGGCATTGTCAAACTCTGAGTAGATATTTCTATGTTACTGTAAGAATTTGTTTAAATACCATTGTCAAAACAGCTAGACATTTGCTTTGATATTTTCTATATTCTGAAGAAATATGAATCTAGTCTTACTCAGCAGTAGGTGTAAATAATATTTCTGCAACAGTTGAAATTGTAGCAATGACCTGAAGATGGTTGACTATTAACTATTCTAATTCAAGCAACCAAGAAACCTACATTAAAATGTGTCAAAGAGTCTGTACATTACAAACTACTCCTACGTAGTGTACAATAAAACACGAAATAACATGCCAAAAAAATACATTGTAAAAAAAAAACTATTTTCCTAATCATTCAATAGCTTTATACTGACTTTCACAGCAAGAACAATCACAGGCTAATAACATGCCTCAAGTTTAGGATACACATGAACAGCTTTGAATTCCCAGTATCAAAGATGCTCTTGATATTCATTCATTCATCCCTTATGTGGTACTAGTTGACAAATGGTTATGCTTGTCATGGGAAGAAAGGGGAGGGTACAAATGGACATATGCAGCGACTGACAAGGCTTGCCACTTAAGCTTATTCTGGGCAATAGTGAGCAGGTCCTGCATGAAATGACCAGCCACTTCTTCACATTTGCAAGCTGATTCTTCCTCTGTCCACCTCAGCAAGGATCCCCGAGGTATTCTAAGAACAGTCTTAAAGGTCACATGACAAAACCAGACCAGCTTGTACCACTTAATTGAAAAAGGGTTCCTGGTGTCTCACAAGGGTGGCTGCCATACAAAGTCAATGGCTTTGCATTCCACATATGATAACTGGAGCAGACTCATCAAGCATGTATTCTTCGATGCCTGGATTCTCCTCAAGCAGCTAGCAAGCAGAGTCCATAGCTCATATCTGTACAGTAGAAAAGAAAGTACAAAAGCCTTGAGTGGTCTTGGCAGCATGCATTGCTGCGCCTGATTCTGTCCAGCCTGGCCATTACCACTGTCACGATCCTGATACAGATGTCTGCAGTGGAACTGCTGTCTTTGGAAAGAGTAGCTTTCAAGTACTCAAAGCTGTTCACCTCCTTCAGTTGTACTCCTTTCATGTAGGTATCTGCATTGTTGTTGGTGTTAACGATGACATTCTTTTTGTCAGTGTTGGTCTACATTCCATATTTGTTTGCACCGTCTTGATTTGGGGAAAAGGGGATCCCAAACCTTTTATTATCTCCAGATGAAAATGAACAGATGCCATTCTGAAGAGGCTTTACCAAATAATTCTTCAAGAATGCTTTAACAGGTAAGATAAGCACTCAGGGTCCTGGAAAATTTTTATAGGAATGTAAGCATGCTTTCATTCTAGTGATTAAAAGAAATGGACAATAGTATTACAAGCAAGAAAAACCAAAGCTAAGCATTTATCCAGATCCAGGACTTTAGCAACATGTTGAATCTGACATAACCTGATTGCCTCAAAGAGTTTATGCACCGGAAAACATGTGAAAGCTGCAATTTGTGGCACAGCCACACTGATCAATGTTTTTAATGCAGCAGGCATAAACAGAGAAGGTACTAATTTAACAAATATTTTTGTTCAAGATTCCAAAAGCATTATACTTTTTATTGCAAAACTTGCTATAGTAAAGTATTCTTTAGATGCAATCATACAAAATACTTAAATACTTCAGTCTAAGCTCATGCTGAGCTGTTTGGTGTGGACTTTTCATTAGCAATAATGAACTGTCGATGCACTGTAAAAAATATATGCTTCTGAACTCCCTTAGATGTCTATAAAGATGTTAAATGTGGGTGTATATAAGCAGATCTGAAGACAAAGCCATAGGAGCTCCAAGTCCCATCTTCTACTGTTAATTACAGTCAGACACAAATATTCACTCATCCTATTTGTCACTCTGCAATAAATCAGAAAGAAAAGTGGTTTGTAACTAATATTACAATATGCTTCAAGTTTCAAAATGCTGATAATGAGTAAATATAATCGGCATACTACAAACATACCATCAGTGGAATACTTTATTAAACAACAAAAATACAAAATTATCCTATAGATGAAATGTATAGATCAATATAAATATCTATGTCAAGTCCTTTAACAAAAAAAGTCATACAGTTTTTCATTTAAATAAAATGTTGAAATGCTCCACACATCCACACACAAAGAGAAAGAGCAAAATTTCACAAAGAAAATTTGTATAGAGGATCAGAAAATGTTAACAAATTGGGGCACAGAGAGAGCAGGGAATAGTGTATCTGAAAAAATAAGAGTTTAGGTCAGTGGTCTTATCACTTAAGACACTGCACAATAAACCAAATGCTAGAAAATATTTCATCATTACTTGTTCTCAGCTGTCAGTGACACAGTGTTAAAAACATATCCCTTAGAGCAGTTTTTGACAACAGAGATCAAGATCACTATAATATTCATCTACAGTATTTACATTAATGTTTGCAATATACTGTGACTGATAAGACAACTTTATAAAACCAATATGTACACTGATATATTTTTGAGTGGAATAAAATTTTCATGCTCTAAAATAAAGGCTCACAAGACAAAGAAACTTAATCGTACATGCATGACAGCTCACCACTGGATTTAATCATTCACTGACAGGTTCCAAAACTAAGGAACGAGAAAATGAGCAGACATTCAATCAAGTAGCTGTGGAACAGCCTAAAAGTCTCATCCCTGATGCCAAACAAGTGCAATTTATGAAGCATATATAATCTGCTCTGGACTTTCTTGTAAAGACAGAAGGATCTGTGAAAGGCAGCCTCATGTTTAGGTGAATGATGAGGAACTTAATTACATCAACCTGCTCAGCAAGAAACTGAGGAGCAAATGGTTGTGATATATTGCTATATCTAAGAGCTAGTAATTGATTTTGCAACTCTCGTTCGGGATTGAAGACAGAGCCAGAGCAGTCAATGATACTAGATACTCTACTGAGAATTAGTAAGAAAATTAAGGACTCAAAAAAAATGATCTCACAGCTGATCTTTAGGTCAAGTCATAATCTTCTAAGAGAAGAGGAGCTTACAAGCTAGAATGTGGGGCTTGATGGTGTTGAACGCTAAACTTAGAACACAGACAGATGACATGAATACTACAAGCCACTCAAGGATGAAACTGAGCTCAGTGATGACTGCCTCCTGTGTACTTTGCAACATATGAACTGCTGCAGGTTGTGGGAAATGTCAGTCTGTGGTAACAACTGCTAACCTTCTACCTTCTCCATACACTTTGCCACAGCAGATTTCAGGGCAATGAGTCTGAAGTCATTATTAAGAGAGGTGGCATAGGGGTTCTTGGGGTTAGGTTGAATAGCGAACTCTTTCAAGAGGTGCTGAAGACTAGGGCTACCTCATTGCATTGCATCCTTACTACGTGGGTATGCGCTTCACCTGGCCAGTAGCTTTATGTGGTAAAACCTCATCTATGATTAAAGAGGAAGGCAGAGTTGGAGGAGTGTCCTAATAAAATAAAACCTCACTGATCACAAACATTCATTTCAAAATTCTGTGCAAAACCCTCTTCAAAGCAAAATAATGATGATAACATTCTATTCCCACATCTACATTAATGGCAAACCTGTCAAGGGTTTTTCCGAGGTAATTCTACGACAGCAAGCTGCAGGTGTCCAGGTGAGAGGTGGTGGTCATAATCTCCCTTAGAGGCCATTTGGTTCTGCACGGAATGGAGCTGTGGATAAGGTGGACAACACAACATTCAAAATTTATCTTCTTTGTGTATTTTATTTGATAATTTTCTCTCTATATATATATATGATTCTTCTCTAAGTGATTTTTTCAAACTCTAGCATAAGTACTTCAGTAAAATTCATGCAACTAAAAAAAATATATAAAAGATGCTATAAGATTACCTAAAAATCAACCATAAGCATTAAGTAAAATATAATTTATTAAAAAATGTTTTTTATAAATGACAAATAAAATGTAAGATATCTCACATGTGAAGAATTAAAGCTATTGGGTACATCTCCAGAACCTATATGTGCTGTGTGACGGAAATTTGTTGGCAAACCAATCATGCTAGGGTCAATGCGTCGACGGCGTTTCTGAAAAAAAAAAAATTTTAATTTACTTAAACGAAACATAAGAACTGACTTGACATTTAACTGATGTCTCTTAATAAAGATAAATTTCAAAGATGCTTTACGCCTAAGGCATGGATCAATGGTTCTCAAAGTGTGGTCCGCGGACCACTTGCGGGCGATTTCACACAAGTTTTAATTTTATCGATATCCAACTGCTCGTTCACATAAAACTCTCGCTTACCAACAAAAGTCTTTATATCACAGCGTGAGCTTTGTGACCTTTAGCTGGGTCATCTGTTATTCCTTTAGTAACACAGTGCACTTCCTTATTTTTAATTTTTATGTGTACTTTGCGAAGTATTTAATTTTATGTAAACTTATTACTACAATACTATCACAAAAATACATTTAGTTTTGAATTGTAATGAAGCAAATGTGGCAGTTTAAATTTGAAATTCATAGTACAAAGTGATTTTAGGCATTGGTAGTCAGCCATATTTTTTACTTTAGCAAACTGGTCCACGGTCCGAAATACTTTAAGAACCACTGATGTAGATGGCTTTCTGAACATGACCAAATCCTTCGATTTAAACGTGTATGTATATCAATCTTTCTGAATTTTTTCAATTCAAAATAAAAATAAATATACCTCAAGAATATTAAAAACTACATAAGCAGCCTACTTACAGGTTGCGGCTGTTCTGTTATGCAACAACTAAAACACAAAAGGGCGTCTCCCATCATCAGGCTGACTATCTGCCCTGCTTAGGATGCTTCTTTTACAGGTATTTAGCAGCCTGACAGCATGAACAAGCAGGAAAGGTTCAGGAACAGACCAGCTTGAAGTGAACCACCAAGTTCCCAAAGCCTTGATGAGAGATGCCAAACTGTTTCTTTGGACTGGAAATGGAGTAGTGCAGAGCTGCAAAAGGGAAAACAAAATCTGAGGAAGAGGTCATTATAGCAGTGACAAAAGGTAAACTACTCTGCAGTATGGTATTTCTTCTGGACCAGATAAGCATTCTGTTAGACTAAGCACCTTTTAAATTGGTTTTGTTTTTTTTTTGTAAGCTGAAGCTAAAGTATACTTCTTTTGTGTTTCCAAAATTATACAGGTAAACAGATGAGAAACAATTTTGTTTCCAAAGATGAAAACCAACAATATTAAATCACTTTAACTCTTCAACCAATGGTTTCTTTAATTTCTTTTTTCAAGTCTGCATTCACACTACCATACATGCATGAACGGCCCTCAACCTCAAAACACACTGAATATGTTCACGTTAGTGGCAGTACTTTTTCCTCTTTACTGATAACTGAGCTGAATAAAAGGATCATTTATTGTTATTGCTGACTATTATGTACTAAAAATGAAGGCAACTCTTTATTTTTTCCCCCATATGTTACTTCTTCCCATATTTTGATAGGAAGTATAAGGCAACTGTGTTAAGACCTCTTTTATCACATGACCAGCTGTTTAGCTTGTTACACTAAATCCCAAATATAAAACATATTATTTTGAATTTATCTCATACGAAGTGAATGTTACACATTCATCAGGTAAAGAAATGTCTAATCCTTAATTCCCCTTGTTCAACCCTCAATGGTTATGCCTTGTGCCTATGGTACAGATCGTTTTCTGAACATGACCAAATCCTTTAGTTTAAATATGTCTAAACAATGTTAAAGATTAAACACCTTTCTAACCTAAGCAGCTACATTCTTTTTAACCTAATCCCTTCATTATAACTGCTCATCATGCATGAATGTCTTAACCCCTACATTAATTCTATTTCCTCTCCTTACGACATGAATGCTTGCATTTGTTTTCTTGAAGTCCAAAGTTCAGATGTCACATGTTACATGAACAGGAAAAAGTCAGCATTTCCTGCTGAACCAGTTACTCTTCATGACATTCACTATTCATACTTGACACTACATATATTATTTGGGAAATCCAAAACGAATAAGCAGCCACTCCACTCTGAACATACTCTGCAAATTTTCTTTAAAAGTAATTCAAATATTCTTAATTAGCAAAACAAATTTGTCAATTATAATGCTTTGCAACTTATTCTTGCAATGATTTTATCATCTACATTACTTTAGTTGACCTCAACCTGAGATATTTTTGTGCATCACTACAACTTGAACCACTTTGTCTGCAACACAGCTAATTAAATTCAAACGAATGACATAATACCCGAAGTGCAGCCATCACTAAACAGGCTGACAGAAGTCTGGATTACCTTCACTGTGCTGACAGTGATTACAGCACAAAGTTCACACACCTATTTGAACAAGGCAAGGAGATTGCTTCACTGCTCACCTCAAATGTACAGATGATTCTGTTCTGATAAATTTGACTCCTTACATTTCTTTACATGACCTTGCAGAAAGAAGGAATATAACAATGCTGAGCAAATGGCAAGCATGTCCGTTATGTTATTAAGAGTGTGTGCACTTCATTAAGCATATCTGAAAATATTTTGCATCTTTTCAACTTTTTGTCACTATGCTTGTGAAATGTGAATGGCATGATTTACTTCTCCCCAGTACAGTGCTACATACCTTAAATCTCTGTAGTAGAAATTGTTTTATGGACAAGACTCTACTACCTCCAGTTATTTTCCCTCTTCTCAAACTCCTTGCTTTAGTGAAGAAGCAAATCAGCAAATGCGCTGGAAAGTGGTGCCTTTTTCTATTTCCACATTTACCCCTGCTCACACACACCCAGCAAATAACATGCCCTTTAATAGTGTAGCTGCAACTGAAGTGCAGAGCTGATAGTGTACACAGGGGTAAAAACTCTCACTGACATGAGCTAGGAATCAAAACTTCCCTGATTTGTCATCCCTTTTTTTCTAGCACATTCTTACACAGTAGAACAGAATTAAAAAAAAGACTACTTTTTGTGCAAATGAACATGCAAGAACTCACTAGCTGATATGCCAGAAGTAAATGCATTGCAATTTTATGGCACTAGCTCATGTAGCATTATACATAATGGAACATGGAGGAAAATTCAAAGTTCAAGCATCGTCACATTTTGCAAGCTGTTACTCTCCATTGTCCATGACATTTCATCTGTTCATCACAAGCAGATGTGCATATCTAAAAACAAAATTAAGGAACCCTACTCCGACTTTCAATACATTTTGTGCCATATGGTATGTGTTAAGAAAAGATGCTGCAATCCTTCACAATAAAGTTGAAGAGGATCTTATACCCTAATGCCCTAACTAGTTATTATTTACCTGCAACAAAGGCATGCGGATTCACTGCCCTTCAAATAGTTGCTTTTAATATTCACAATATAAGTTTACAATAATTTTCTGGCATAAAAAATGTTTCAGAAATACTCCTGACCTAATCAGCTAGAGTTTGAAACCACTGGCTATGCTAGTGATGTTTTCATCAATTTTTCTTTGACACCATTAACTGCTGTGAAAAGCTGACAATCAAATGCAAGATGGGTTTAGAGAATATCTATTAATGCAGAGTACGTCTGCCATAAAACCTATTCCCAATGTCAAAACACCTACAACTATTAAGTACATGCAGTGTCAAAAAAGTACCACCACTTGATGCTTGATAATTTAAACATAGGTATTATTTATACTATAGTAATTGCCCTTTTTTAAAGTTTCAGATGTTGTATATCACAGCAGCTATTTACTCAAATCCTGCCCTCATCTTACTTTCACTTCTCTCACATTCTGCTCAGCAGCAACACCTCAAAATCTATCTGTTTCTCAGAGTGTAATAACAGTAAAGGTTGTAAATAAGAAAATTTAAATGCTTATTTCTTACGAGTATTGGATGTCTTCATGTATAGAAAAAAAGCAAATTTCAGAACCAAGGCATACAAATGAGATTATAATAATTCAAGCAAGCTGTATGTTAAGATATTCTGCCTATGCTAAAGCAATAAAAAACTTACAGTACTGACCGCATGACTATATTCTCCGGTTTGAATTTCATTGGTACACCCAGAAACTCAAAGCACCAAGAATAAAAATTCCAAAGAAAAAAACTGGGGCCTAGCTTCATGATATGCTGCTCAATACACTTAGAAGAAATAAAGATCCTGCACACTACACGCTGAACTCAGCAGCTTCAATGTGAACACAAACAGTGAGTCAGAAAATTTTAAGATGCTACTCTGTAGGCTAGCTTTCCTGCAGCATCACTTTACTGATCTTATCAGCATCTATTCATAGCCAAACAATCAGTGTGCAACTGCCTGTGCCCCTTGTTACAACAAAGTCTGTCCAACTGTGATGCCATAATAAAGATAGGTGTGATACATCTACACAGAGAAAACCAGCACTGAAAGAAATGTCAAGTTCCTAATAAAAGTGTGTGTGTGTGCAGGAAGGGGGGGGGGGGGAATTAAGGAGGCTAGACAAAAATCAAGATAATAAGGATGTCATATCAAACAATAAAAAAAAATTGTTCAGGGCACAATCAAGGAAACCAGAAACATTTTTGGACTGTTTATCATTAATTTAAAAAGAAATATCAATGTAGCACCATTATTAATTAAAATATACAGCCCAAAACTTTAACCTTATAGTCAACATCATGGGCAGCAGTTGCCACCTACCATCCACACACTATAGTTTTTCTTGTTTATCTGCATATTTACGGAGGTTAACACATTTATTTTAAAGGCATACTGCAAAGTTGGTCTGACAGGAAACTGATCAGAGACATATGGTCATGCTGATAATGGCTGATGAGAACTGCTTGCTCTGGCCTATAGTGCGATGACCCCAAAATTATGAAACTGAAACTGTGAAATATATGATGAGGATAGGGCATGGGATGCCTTAATTCCAGGATTTCAACACCACCCTTGACTTCCCTATCAATTACATTTATTTAAATTGTTCCTATCAGACAACAAATGAAGGTTAAATTGAAGACAAGGTGTTAAGAATGAGCAGGAGAGAAAATAAGCAGAAAATGGCAATCATTTACTGACAAGCACAAAAAATATGGGAAACGTTATCTTTAACCACAATTTCAAATTCTTTTGCTTACTCTTTATTGTAAGATATTGCTTCAACTTATTACCACTTCTAATCCAAAATCATTAATGTTCGCTATAAAAAATGTCTCACAACCCAACATAAGTTATATATCAACAGCCATGAGAAATAATTCAGCATATTTCTCTATGCCCCACATTTTCACTCAGTTCTACATCAGTAATACTGTTATAAAGGGTTGGTGGGTAAGATGTAGCAGTATAGGGGTGTAGCGTGGTGGGCAGTAGTTTTGTTAGTATTAGAGCGATAGCGTCAGGGCCAGGTAGATTTGATGCCAAGGGGTCACGTGGTCTAATAGTATGCAGTTTAAGGTGTCTTTCCCCAACACAAAAGCAGGGACTACCGTTTCTGAGCGCCTTACCAGCTGTAGGCAGAAAGTCTGAGGCAAGTCTGTTCCACGTGAACGCATAGCACTACTTGCTGGCACTTACAGTCTGGGACCATGGAGAGCAAGGAAGGGGTCTCTGTCCTCGCAGACGACAAGAAGGGGATAAACCGTCAGAACTGGCAACAGCAACTCTGCAACTGTTGCCTGGGGCAACCGCTGGGGGTAGTAACTACTGTGCCTGTGTGTCCCTAGTGTCTTGGTCGTCTGGAGCCGGTGCTGGACAACTGTCGCCTGTGATCACCACCTCATCTGTTGTCCATTGCCTGGGGCAACCAGAGGAGCAGCAGTGCTAGTGAGTTAGGGACATTGTGTCGGAAAACTCACTTCCAACATCATTGCCTGGGGAAACGGTGTGTGACCTGAGATCTCCACCAATAGTAGCAGTAGTTTGCCAAGGCAATTCTGCAGCTGTCCACTACTGGTTGTCGAGGGGCAGCCTGTCGCGAGGGCACTTTGTTCAAAGATGTGTCCAAGACTGGTGAAGTGTACGCATCCGGGGGAGTCTTCGTCGGACGCGGACTCAGAGTGCTCGGCGCAAACTGTTTAATTTTTACTTTGTCTAATTTTAAGTGACCTGATAACAGATTGCGTATTCAGAGATCCATATCACGTCTCATATTATTCAACCTTGCTTTTTTTATGATTATCATTTGTTTATTGTACAACTGCTTTATGGGTTGTGTTTGCGAACATGAACTCGTGTGTCTACAGGGTTGTTCATCTTATAAAAAATGTTTATAAATCAAGTGAAAGATTGAGCTTTTCATCGTGATCATGTAAAGAAAATTTATCGTGGGATCTGAAATCTTATAAAGGATTTGGCATTGTCAGGTCTGAAAACTTCATAGAGTTTATATTGGAGACATTCTGTAATAAACTGGACCGGAAAGGTGATGATGTTTCCTTGTCAATATTTCTTGCTATAAAACATCAGCAACAAACTTTTATATGTATAAAAACAGGATATCAGGGATGATGGTAACAATAATGTTAACAGCTGGACATTGATGTGTACTTTTGTTGCTGATAAAGTCTATACTATTTTTACCAGGGAATGGAGCTAAAACACCAATTTTCACTGAGGTTCTGAAATCACTTAACAATTTTTTACTGGGTTGGGGGAGGGGGGAGAATCTAAAAATCCCTAGTATTTTGTGGATGGAAAACTCAAATATCATTAGACCCTGCCTTTCTGGTCATTCATTAACAGGACCTGCAACTGTTGTGATGCAAATCCACACAAAATATCATGTATTAAGAAATAATCCCACCACGCTTTTTCTGTACCTTCCTTCGGTTTAGTTCACATTTTAACAATTGAATGATTAAAATATAGCATACTTTTAGAGCAGCTCCATCACAATTGCGGGGAGGTCACAAACTTCTATTGGTGGAACCCAAACCGTGGCATACAGAATTAAATTGGAAGAGTGGAAGTGCCAAGTGGAAAGTAGAAAAATAACAAAAAATGCAAAATAACATTTAGTTTCTCTGTCTTCCTTAGCGTATATCTCTTACACATTCCCCCTAACCGGTTCATATCCTTGATATGTAATACCCGTCCTCACTAGGAACTATCAAAATATCAATCTCACCGCAGCCTCACTAACACGCTCGGCTGAACTTGATCAATTATACATACCACTTCCAAAAATGGCGTCAACTCGCCGACTGGAAGTAAAGTGCTCGAATATTTTCAGGATCGAAGATTTAACATTTTATACAAAAGCTAGAAAAGTTTGAATCACTTACCTTTTTGTTTTGTGTCGTTATGTAGGCATTGCGAACTGTTACTGGTCCTAGTCAGATGAAACCCTGAGTTAAAAAAAAAGTTTCTCACGAGCTACGATAACCGATGTAGTTAGCTTTGACCTTTCCCGAACCCGGAAATAGGTTTTTGTAACAGTAAAATATCTCGCGAGAGTTCGGTGCAGCTCAGCGAGATCTAACCACGTTGCATTGACTCGCAAGAAAAATCGTCTGCTCACACCGCGTTTCGTTGTTGACGGTAATCTGTTATGTTAGCTAGGTTTGACCTAATTTTTTCAGCAGTGCTGTTGACGTCGGGTGTTACAACTCTTTTTCAATACTCACACGAATTGATCAATTCATGGCAGCATCTTGTGTGCATTGATTGTAAGGCGTATTTACATGTCCAGTTGTGGATATGATCACGCTTGCAGCCTGCTGCTAACAGTGCTGCTGTGTTACTTTCGTGCTCAACTCAGCTCAGGTTAGACTGCGAACTTACGATTTGGATGCTTTTACATCTAGCACAGTTTGAAAGACAGGATTAAACCGTAATAGGTGTTTTTTTACTTTATGTGGAAGACAATTATTATATCAACTAAGGAATGTAAATTTTGTCTAAAGTATCAGATGCAATTAGTACATACGCAATTAGTTTAAAATTTTTATTTTTGTGTTTGTACTAGCATGCTTTCCTTTCATCAGAATTGCTCATAACTTTCAAGGCATAGATATAGGCCATTGAAGCCCCTGAATAACAGCGAGATTGAATGCAATTAATTTGTGCATGGATCCCAGGTGAAGTATGTCAATTACGCATCTACACTCATTTAATGCGCATTGTTATGCATGAATGGTATTTCATGCAATGTGCGTGAGTCATTAGTCAATCATGGCAACCTGCTAGTAGCTATCCATGCAGAGTAATAGAACTAGAATGAAGCTTCAATATTTATGCCCTGATCAGGAGGGGAGAGTATTGAGAGGTATATATATAATGTTCAAACAATTAATGTTTGAACACATATAGATACCTCTCTATTCTCCCCTCTTTCCCAAACAAACAAAATTGTCAACTTATTGAAGACTTTTAACTATTTTCAGGTTGAAGTCCCAAGCCTGCAGCTGTACACAGAACTGTGCTGATGAATTAATATAAATCTTTTCTGGATCACCAATATGGCTTTCATGTGGTTTTTCCCTAGTTTTTGTATATTGAGTGTGATTTTCTCAGGGCTTTTCAACTATCCAAGAGCAATGGAAGAATTGGATATGACTAAATTACAGGATGCATTAAACATCAGGGCACCATTATTGGTGTTGCTTTGTGAGTATTTTATTTTTTTTAATATGAACATTACTATCATTTGAACATTCATTAATACAACTTTTATGAGGATCGCAGTGTAGCCTTGACATTGTATGAGCATAACTTTTGGCAAATGGCAAAACTAAGGTGCTAAATTATACATAGATGTGATCCTGTATTCTGTATTGTAAATAGATGCACGAGTCCACATCCAGGTGGTACACACTTATGTGAATGCTAAGCATTATATATTGACAACTATAAATGAGGGTGAGCATAAAGGTGCAAAATTGTAAACCAGTTTTATGTTATTCCCTGTATGTTTGTGTGTATAGATTCTGATAGCTGTCAAGGATGTCAAGAAGCTGAAGGCCTCTTGAATACAATGACAAGCCAAGGGGAGATCAGTCAATGTAAGTAACGCACCCTACAGCTGTAATTACAGACCCACAATCAAGGTCCATGACTGTAGTAAGCTGCTTTATTAGACATATTTTCATATGACTTTGAGGTGTGCATTTGACGTGAGACAGCAAGCACTCAACTACTTCTCAATGGGTACAGACATAAATAGCTCCTAATGTGGTAAGGAATTTGCTGTTATGGATAAAGTTAAAATAAAAACCAAAAGTAGTTCTTTAACCTTGCAGTCATTAGGAATAACATTTAAGAGATTATACTTTTCTCAGGGCCAGCTGCTTTGCTTTTTAAACAACATGGCTATAGATCTGAAAGCTGATGGAAAACAGAAAGACTGATGTCAACTTGCCCAATCAATATGTCATCAGATTTTCAGCATAAAGTTTATTTTCCATGACATATAATAAGATACAATCTGTTTGTAACATGTTGGTCTGCTGTGGGCTTATGCAATTTCTATAATACACTCAGGCATAATTTTTTTTCTTGATAAAAAAGTTAAAAAGGATTTACACTAAATAAGAATAAAAAACAAAATATATATTTATGAAATTATCTTTTGCTTACTTCTCTATTGCTTGTAATCATTTAAAGATCCTTCAAAAGCATTTTATAACTTTTTTAAGGAATTTTTCCGGTATGAGCAGCTTTAAGAGATGGTACCTTTTATGACTCTTCTTACGAGACTAATACTACGTTTTGTTACACTATCTACATCTTGAAGCTTTGCTACTTTTTGTTATGCTGACTGCACTTATTCTCAATGAATACATTTTTTCCAGTAATACCAGACATTCAAGTTATGAAAGAAAAGACTAATGGGGCTGTTGCTTCTTTACTGAAATCTCAAGTTTCCCCCACTTTCGTACTTATAAGAGATGGAGAAATTGCAGTATATACAGGTAATCAGTTTTATTTGGTCGGAATTATATCTGCCATGCTAGATTTACTTTAACTATTTTCTCTGCTATCACTACTCATCATTGCAGTCTTGAACTTTTTTTTATTTTTTGTTACACTCGATGTCTCCAAACTGTTTTTTTTTTTTATGAAAATATTGCAAAATTTAGAATTTCACCAAAGCCTCTGTTTCTTTATGTCACACACAGCCTTATTTAATTTTGAATCAGGTTTTCAGGGAAACAAGTAGTCACCATAGTGCACTATTGTCTCCAAAAATTGTTCCCTTGTCATTTTTCTAGTATCACCATTATCTCAAAATATATTTTTTGTAGATTATTTGCAGACTATTTTCAGCCTGTACAGGTTTCATTTGTGGATTTTTATCTTGGTTCTAAGTTAATACTGATTTATTTGATGCATCATCCTCAGATAAATTGGATGATTCTGAGCAAATCTTCTCATGGTTGGGAAAGGCAGGTTCCACATCACTGACTCGATTTCTGACTGATGATACTTTTGAACATCTGACACAGGCATCAACAGGTTCAACTACTGGTCACTGGCTTGTTTTATTGTGAGTTTTAATTAGTGCAAAAGAGAGAGAGAGACACACACACACATACATCGAGGAAGACATAAGAGAAAAGAAAGAAAGAAACAGATTTTAATCAATTTCATTTTATAAATGAGAGGTTGCTTTATTGGAAACACAGCAGAATGACAATGTCTTATGATTGCTATAAAAAAAAATACATGGAAATTTTACGTCAGTGAAAATGTGATACAAATCTTAAGTAGCTGAATCTTTTTTTACAGTTATCGGCAGTCATGTCCAGACTATTTCCATATCCTTGAAAGCATAGGTGTCAAGTAAGTCTTTTATATCTTTGTATTCTTGCTTTGAGGGGAATAATTTGTGTGTATGAGAGATAAAGAGAGGAAGTGAGTGCAATTGTGTTAGTCCAATTTTTTAAGATTTGCTTATGTGTTTGCCTTCCTGAACACTGACTTCTTGATTTTTTGTTTTTGGCTTCAGTGAAAAGTCATGGATAAATGTTGCCAAGGTTGATGTGGATGCAAATCCCAAGCTGGCTTTGCGTTTCAAGATCACCACATGTCCAGAACTCATATAGTATGACCTTTTGCATTTCTCAGTTTTATTATTTAGTGGAGTAGTGTGCATAAACTATGTCTTTCTCCTACTTATGTCGCTGAATTGTTTGTGTGGACGTATGATGCTATCTGTGCATATGTCATTGTAAAATGAGGTTTGTATAGATGCTTTTTAATGTTTGAGTTTGAATGTTTCAGAGGAAGTGGAGTTTGATAAACAAATTAGTCAATAAGCAAAGAGCCACCTTTTGCTGATATTTCAGGCATAATGTACTTTAAGAGGTTTTGTGTCAGCCATCTTTAGATATTGTTTTGATATCCCCTTTGCACCATTTAAAATATTTTTATTTTATTTTTGAATGTTTGTAAGCTGTATATATATATATCCCAGTTTGCATTCTGTTGATAAATAATACCATTTTAATTTGTATAACTGATAAATATTACAGAAATATTAAAATACACTACAAAATGACAAAGAAAATGATGCAAAAAAATCAGTTTTATAAAAAGACTTATCAAATACTTCACAGTATAGTATAGCAGTGGTTGGGGTGGAAGGTCATCAGTCTCATCGTTGGAATCAGCAGGGTCATCAGTAGCTGTAGAAGGCCTGGTGTATTGGAAGATGACAGCAAGGAAATGGACTTGTAGGAGTTGGAATCCACAAATCTTTCCACTGTGTCTATGTCTGTGCTTGCCACCTCACTGCTGATACTCTGATTATGCAAGTTGACTCTGATGAAATTGTTAAAAATTATTCATGGGTTGGCATAAATGTCATCCCTGGTTGTCAAGGCAGATCGACAGTAATTTCTCCATTTCACAAATGAGGTCTTACTGCTGCTTAGTTGTTATGGCTTTAAATCTTGTTGATGCTTTCACTGCTTTAGGGCTTCTTTCAGTTCTTCAACACAGTCAAAATGGTCAAATGCAGCAGCTTCAAGCTACTTGCTATCACTTTAACTTTCTAACCACCTTAATAGTCGTTTATGACCTTCAAGCGTCATCTCAAGATCAATGGCCTTCCTTTGTTTCTTACCACTTCCTTCAGGTGAAGTCATGGTTTTCCTTTTCGCCCGCCTGTTGAACTCCTGTTCAGGGGTGCACTATGTACTGTGAGTCAGTGTACACCAACTGATTGAGGGAAGAGGACTGAGATAATGGGGAATGAAATGCTTGAAGCTGAGCAGAGCCACCATGCTGCCATTTTCTACAACTGAAGTTCTCATGCAACGTACAGTACCAAGTCAGAGAACTGGTCATAACTCCATGTGGTGGCAAGACTATAGTGGGTCACAAAGTGAGGAGTGTCCGTAGTTATTTTTGATGCCTTATTCTACCTTTCTCACAACTTTATTCATGAGTTTATCAGGCTTTGTGAAAGGAACCTATCTTACAAACACTTTGCCCTTGAAAAGAAAAAGCATGTAGAACCCATACAGGTAAAGGGAAAAAACTGGGAAAATCACGGAAATTCGGAAAACAGTCACTAGAAAAGTTAAGGAATTAAAAGGATTCTTTAAACTATCAAGGGGAAGCTAGGCTTTTCATCTTATGAGTTTTGCTGAAAGCTTGCCAAGTCAAATAAAAGTTTTAAAATGTATATAAGTCTTGGAAACATTTATGATGTAAAGTTTTGTCTTCTTAGCCAGACTGAATTAAGTTGAACATGTGATTGGAAAATATTTTATGAATGTCATGTAAAATTTGGCCAATGATATATATTTGATACCTGTCTGGCTAAGGGAGAAAAGGGGAGTGGTGCAAGAAAAAAACTTCGTATAAAGATACCCAAGAAAGCTAGGTGGTCCAAGCACCAATAATCAAAGAGCATTTTAAAAAACTTGGTTTCAATGGTTTTCAGACCATAAAATTATGAAAACCTCATCTTATTGGGATGCTTGTGAGAATTAGTCTTAGTATACTCAATTTCAGTTCTTTGTTGACAGTTTCAGAGATGGAAAGATGTATCGCTATGAGACACAAAAGTATGATTTACCATCTGTGACTTCATTTGTCAAGTCATGGTATAGAAATGTTAAAGCCTCACCTGTTCCTGTGGAGAGCACAGCTTTGTGAGTACACTATTTTTCACAGTAGGTCAATCTTCTGTACTTTTCTTATGTCTCCTTTAACTTGCAGAAGTTCCAAGTATTTTTATATTTCTTTCACTATATATTTTAGCATTCAATACATGGCAAAGTAAATAAATCAGATGTGTAACTGTAAACGTTCACATATAAGCAGTCACAAGCATAATATTTAACAGACTGCTCCCATGCAGCTACATAGTAGTGGCTACCATAGTGGATTCATGTCAGCCATAGTGGATATCCTGGGTTAGAATATTGTAAGTTTCTATCATTCAAAAAATCTTCATAATTTTTGTAATGTTAATTCCAATTACAAATAAGAGCAGAGTTTTCACATATGTTCATAGAATGCATTATGAAATGATATAACATGCTGTTTTTCAGTGATGCTTTAACGGAGAATATTGCATTGTATATCAAGGTAAGTTTTACGTAGTTTGATGTTTTAATTTTAAGTATGCTTTAAAACACTCATGCATGAAACATGCATAAAATTTGAGTCCAAGATGATATTTAAAAAACTCAGGTCTTTGTTCTGTCTCAGAGTCTGACCATACATCTTTTTCAGTCTTTGTTAGAAATTACATCAAGCCTTATATTCATGCCACTGTGACATCACATATTATTAATTCAGAGAGGGTTTCTCTTCTTAATGAGACAAGTTACTAATATATTTAGCAGTTTATCACTGATATCAGTGATAATATCAAACTACGAAATACAGGAGACTGCCTTCTTTATTCCAGTCTCAGCTGCAGGGAGAAAACCGCACTCTGATCCTGGCTGTTGCTGGAGGGCTGACATTTACATTTGTCATAGTCATCATCTTCTGTTGCATCACAGGTGGAAGTGACTCCAAGATGAAAAAAGACTAAAAACAAATTCATTGCTACATTTGTTTTATCCATATTGAAACACAGTTCCAGTGTGTTAATTTTAATCTATGATGTTAAGTAACTGCTTTCTCCAATTTATGGCTTGAGAAAAACATGAAAAAATGTAGCCATTTTCATTCATTATTTTTTTCTTCTGTTGCTGTTGTTTTTAGCACAAACCTTTTGCCGGGTTTAAACATTTAGTCAAAAGTTTGATTCCTGTTTACATGTTTGCATGCTTCAAGAACTGTTGATGATTATTGAAGTGACTATGGTAAACAATATAAATTGTTGCAGCAGCTTTTAGTTGCAGGTCATCCAGCACGGTTTCAAAGGCAGTTTTATTTGGGGGTTTAAGTTAAAGATTGTCTGCTGTTGACATGGATGTTCATGGGAGAATGGCTGTCCTTACCTTTGCTCTAAAATGGTTGTCTGCCTCAGTTTTAAATATTAAGAAATTTCTCAGCTTTTGTGGGTTTCTGGTAAACTTGCTGCTAAGCTCATCAAATGTGGTTGTAAAAAGGATTAACTCTATCCATGTTTGGCTGAGCTGTAAAAGGTTATAATAAAATGTCATCTGATTGGTAAAAATTTTTTTGTCATTTTAATTGAAAGGAATGAAGGTGTCCTTATAAATCTGTAGTGATGGGAGGAGGGCACAGTGATGGAGGCAAACGTTCTTGGTAATGGCTCTTTGTATTTACATTCCGCTGTGCATTTTCTTTTTCAGGAGTTATGGCATGTTAATAACTGTTGTATGTTTTTGAATTGCTTGTTATGGTTGTGTTTTAGAATATTTGGTTTTATTTTTTCTGCTGGTTTTCCTTCTTTATGCAATGGAAGTAGCAAAACTTCATCAGAATATCTGTGCTACTTTTATGCCCAGTGTACTGAATGTTGCCATAAACACGATTACAATGATGTTCGTATCTCTGGAGAATGGGACTTGGAATTAAATTTTCATAACTTCAGGTATCAATATATTGATGTTAAAATGTTTGGAGGTGTATTCACTTATCTTTGACAGATATATGTATTATCACTTTCTATATGAGGAAATGTTGAGCCCGATTTAAGCAAAGATTGACTACGCGCAAGCATAGTATTCATGAAGTGCTCCATAAGCACCCATCATTATATGATATAAAATTAATTGTTGGAGTGGATTGTGGATTTTGCTAACAGGCACAGAAAGTGTTCATGCGTACCCAGAAGAAATAACACAAACACATGCATATTACAGGCAAGCACATTTGATTATCTTTTTTTCTAAACCATGTAATAAGGGATCATTGTTAATATTGATGAATATTCACAATCTTTCTCTTCACTGAAAAAGACTTTCAGTCCATAGACACACATTGCCATGCACATACAGGATATATGATGCACATTGTTTGCTGTTCATATATTTAAAAACATTCACATGCTAGCATAAAACAAGGAAAATAAAATGATAAATGTAAGATAAGTTGTAAAATCTGTTAATACCTTATTTCATTTAGTTTTCTGAAAAGCACCCTCCTACATTTTCAAAAAGAAAAAGCACTGTCTATATACTACCATAGCTTCAACGAGTATTGATATGAATTTAGTCCAGTAGTAAATTTTAACATCGGTGACTCAAAAAGAAATATTTATAAAGCAGGATATTACACATCAGCAATGCAGACTACTAATTTTCACCTAGCTATGCCAATGTGTGCTATTTGCTTTTATAAAGACTTCAGCAAAGTTAAAATAAGAAATGGCATTTGTTAAGCAAATAAAAAACACACCTATTTGCAGTTAAATGCTGCAATTCAACTTCTTGTCCATCATAGGATACGCATTTACCATATGTACATTTCAAAATAAACATGAAGTAGTTCAAAGTAATACTTTTGATATCCTTTCATAAAATGTATAAAATAACACAAAATGTGACATGAAAACATCAGTTGTGGACCCAGCAAGATACCATAACCCTGCTTCAGAAGACAGACCTGACCTTGCCTCTCATCCTTCCCACCACCAGATAAGTAAAATTAAATAAAACATCAAACCAAAACCTTTCCTTTTAATATCAATCAATTAAACTCAGTGGACGACTGCAGCATGATCATCAAATACCACCGGGCATCATCACCACTGCACACACTGTACAAATCACATGATGGCAATATGGCAACCCCCACCCCAAAAAAAAAAACTTCCTCATATTCCATTCATAGAAGAAGTGATTCACAAATGATGCTGATACAATAAGCAGCAAAATTTAAATGCTCAATTTCTGAACTTCTGTTGTATTACATTTTTCTATGGTAAAGAAAATATCCTGATAACAATGTAATTGATACAAACAATTTCACCTGACAGCCACTATGTATTAACTTGATGGCCAATTACGATAAAGCATGATTAATGTGGCTAGCATACCAAACAATCCATTTGCTGAAGGGTGAAGTTTCTGGGACCAAAGGAATCCTTTAGGAAGCCAGCTAATGGCATTTGTCAGATCTGCTGCTGATTGTATGACATTGAGGATTAAATCACGTCGCTGCAGCCTAAGTTTTTCCAGATTTTCTTCAATCAGCTTTTCTTGCTGGGAATTATTTTCCCTGCACACAGTAAATCAATATCAAAAGCATGAACATGCACCTTTGGGTGCACACACACACTGCCACCAACACTTTATTATCAATTAATATTGCCTTTTACTCTTTTAGTTTCCCAAAGCCTTCACAAGCCTGCAATGGTAAGAGAAATCCCCACAACAGTTCCCATTCTCTGCAAAGACTTGTTAAGTCCATTAATATCCCCTTTGCCTTTACTACAGGGCTGGCTGATTTGCCATGATATAGCCTTAGCTGCTGGCTCAACATAAAACACTAATGCCCCCCAACCCCAATACTCTTTCTGAGGAAGAGAAACATGAGATAATCGCTTACCAAGCTCAAAGTGCCAAAATATCAGAATATAAAATACGAAAAGAAAAAAAAAGATTTTACAAACTATCTTACATAATGAATGAATTTTATCGGGAGGGTCAATGGTGCCAGACTTGAAGTAGTTAAATGTCAAGTAAATAGCTTATCCTGTAACAAACTCAGCTGCAAAATGTTTAATACATTATTTATTTATTCTGCTGACTGCTGGACTGTCTTGCTCTTTTTCCTCTAGCTCACAAGAATTATTTTCATCAAAATACTTTGCAGCAATAAAACTCACCAATACTTTATCAGACGTTTTTTAACAGGACATAATTGTCTGTATATGCAAGTTCCCAAAGTTAATTGTGCAAGTTCCCAAAAGAAATTTGTCATTTGCACACACGTGAATCTCACAACCTACTCTCATTATAGCAGCATCTGCTAGGCAATATAATTAAAGCTTCAGTGGGTTAATATCATAAAGATGATGAAGATAAGAGAGGAAACTAAAGTGAGTACCTGTCTTCTGTCTTCTCCAGGTATCTTTGTTTCTTCAGTTTCTGTGTCTTGAGACTGTTAATGTGCAGATTAATCAGACACCTGAAAAAATAAGGCACAATGCAGTTTCATGTACTGCTGATGGAGCTTTGATAGTGATATGATAGTATCACTGGCATTGATAATAACAAATCTTTTCCCAGATAAGTCCACATTCATTATTCAAACTTTATTGTTAATATTGACAAAAAAATTTATCTAATTTAATGTAGTTTGTGAAGGCTCATAAATGTTGATGCAAAGATGTTCATGCATACAGTACAAAAATTTATATGCATATTTCTCTTCTTCAAACTTATAATAATAATTATAGTAAATCAATGCTCGGTCAAACAACACTCAGCATCTCTACCTCCACAACTCTTACCAAAGTAAATCTCACTTAAAATAATATATGAGTTTACCACCCCTATCCTGACTATTTTTTCCATAAAATTTCTAATGGTGTCCACATCCCATGAGATGGTATTTTGCAGAACATATCAAGGCAACTCCTTTGAAAGCAGTCTTACTTGATAATTTCTGCAGTAAGAGACCCTGCCCAGATGATTGTCCCTAGCAACCAGAAGATGCCGGAGTTGCCTGGCAACACATCCTTGTCCCTCAGCCAGGCAATATGCTCAACTGGGTAGTACAGCTGGTATAAAATGTTGGCAACAACCTCAAATGGTCGCAGCAGCCAATTTGGCTCCTATTAATGAAATATTAATATCTTAATTAATAAGCAATAAATTGACCCATGAAGTCATGGCATTACCAATACATTTCCTATTATGGATTACAATGATTAAAGGCACTTTCTCTGGCTTTTCAGCACCTTTTTAATGTGCTTATTGTTATTATTAATCATCAATCTAATATGACATCATTTAGCATGAAATCTCCTAGGACTCCAAAGAGTGAGCTGACTTACTGTTGTAACAGGTCTTGGCAATGTTTTTGTTTTTCAATTTATTTCAGTTCTGTAGATCTGTTTGCTACAAGGTTGTTTTGTTTTGTTTTTTTTCTACTTAACTGTTTCTGTATAATTTATTATGTGCATCTTGTATATAATTAAATCATGAAATATGTTACTTGCACTCAAAAATGTTTAAAGCGTACAAACCTAATAAAAACATCAATCAACTGACAGTTACAATATGTTAATAAATTTTATTAAATTCTATCAGCTGGTTTGGAAAAGCCACATTGATGCTAGGAAGAATGATGGAAGCACAAGGGCTATAGTACATTTTATCTTACAAACATATGAGCTTTTGTTTTGATTTATTTATTTAGAAAATTAATTCTTTAAAGAATTATCTTGTTTCAAAATTTCGATGTGTGAAAGCGGCGTTTGCTGTTTGTATGCGAGAACATGACGAGAGGCAGAAAAAAACTTAAATTGTTTTCATATAAAATAATTGAACAATAATACCTTTAGCCCAAAAGAGTTGGCCAAATTCAGCGCAAGCATCGAGTAATCATCAAACAACCGGAGAACAACACGACATGCTCCAAGCTCGGCAGAAAGCTTTCTAAATTTTGCTTGCAGCGGGGTATTTCCTTTTCCTCCAAGGTACATAAACGCATATGTAAACAGTCGTATTGTTCGATCTTTCCCTCGATAACTCTCCAACACTTTTACGAGACTGGACATTTTGTATTCTTCGTTTAGCAGCTGCTCTATAAGCTCAAAGGTCGCTTAACAGCTTTCGTTATTGAGGGCAGTCATGTTTACCGGATGTCACATTGTCGGTATTTGCGACTCAAGAATAAATAAACAAACAAGCAAAAAATAGCTCATAAATTGTTGACAAGACACGAGAACAAGATCGTTCCCATTTCACTACTCCAGCATATGACTGTGTTCTTGTAAGGGCAGAAAATCCTCACTGCGTTGAGATCGAGTTGGTGTCGTCTGCTACTGTCGTCTGTGATGTCGACCGAAGGACCAGCTGGGTGCATGAGCTTCGACGTCTGCGTTGCTGACGACCACAGTAGTTTTGGCCGTTTGCCGTCTGACTTACTGCAGCGAGTATATCTTTAACCCCTTTGTCAGACTTGTTTCTTCCGTAGTGCATATCGAGCATTACAACATGCTTCGTTCTCGAGAACGTGTTGTCCTCGGAATAAAATGGCCTCAAAGCCGCGGTCCTGGTTAAGAAACTTATGTGAAGGTTTTACCCCATTAATAACAATAATATATGTTGATTTGTATTTCCACAGGTGGGCTTAAAGCGCTTTATTGAAAAGACACAAACATAATAATAATGGATGCCGAAAATATCATGGAAGTGAAAGTATTTAGAGCCACTATAGTACAGAAGCTGATGTTTTCACAACACATTCACAAGATGGACTGACATGTCTATACTGACCCTCATGTCCGCGCCTATATCATGTATGTCAGTGTGCGTAGATGAGAGCAACAAGAATAAAAACACAGGTACTTCTTCAATTCCCCTATAGACTTCTGTGAACAGCTGTTTCCGAAACAGTTTATTTCTGATTCTTTTTGTTTGTGAGATATAGTCGTTTGTGGCGGTGAGAGCGAGGTCAAAGAAAACTGATCCAAGGTCTTTCCACCCCTTTGGCGCAGGCGCTGGGTGTCAGTATAGTTGCTGCTGATAACTGAGCTCGGCCTGAACATGCCTGCAAGCAAAAGAATTCTACGACTTCATGATGGGTATCTTGGTCAATCCGCCACCCATCATCCTCCGCCTTCAGCACTGAGAGCCTCCCATCACTCATGAGAGGCGAGGCGTGAAGCGAGAAACGGTTCAAGAGTAACGGTGTCCTTTGATAATAAATAAGCCGACATTCTGTGGGTACTTTGTTTTCTTTTACTGCTAGAGGCCACCGAGGCATGAAGCGTGTTCATCTTCATGCTTATACTTGTTATTTTAGTTTCTTTAGCCTGTGTTCTTGTGTCGTCCCTGGGCTGCATGTTACTCTGCAGGTGTTGTCGAAATTCCGTTTGGCAACAAGAACTTATCGCATTAAACCTGGTTTGTTCTCTCAGTCTTGGTTTGCGTTAAACAGAACAATTCCCCGATTAAAACTATAATTATGCAAAGATATGAACAGTAGTCTTTTTCTCTCTTCATCATAACTACAGTTATTAAAAACAGCTGTTGCCATCAAAGATGAGAACTCCAGTCTTCTCTCCATTTGCTTCTCTCTCGTTTTTTCCAGACATTTCTTTCCCTTCCTCTTTCCTTGTGTCTCCCATGTGTTCGGAATGAGTGTAATGAGAGAAATGTGCATTGAACGGTATAAATGATAAGGAAATTTGTGTACAAGTGATTGTCTCGAAACAATCTCTGAAAACAATTATGAGTAAATACAAAAACTCACTATTCATGTAAATACCGAAACGCTATTGACATAAATACAGGAACTTACTATTCAGATACAAAAAAAGCTTTATTCTACATGACCCATTTTTTCGTGTTTATTATATCATTTTGAAGGAGGTGTATGAAAAACAACGATTTTTGTGTGCACTGTATAGGCCCAGTTCTACCATTAGACCATCTATACAGGCACTTGCCGAGGGCGCAATGAGGGGGACGCAGAGAAGGGGGCTGCTTCACCACCACAAAGCACCTGCTCACAACGCCCTGAGCATCATGCAGTTTCTGGCCGAGAAGAATATCGCTGGACTGGAACAACCTCCATATCAACCTGTTTTAACTTCATGTGAATTTTATCTTTTCCCCAAGTTCAAGGGGATCTTCAAGGGAACCTGTTTTGAAGGCGCAGAGGCCATCAAGAAGGCCGCAAGGGAGCTGAGGGGCATCCCAGAAGAACCCTTCCAGCAGTGCATAGAAGAATGGCAGAGGAGGAAGGAAAAGGGCATTCGACTCAAAGGAAGTTATTTTGAAGAGAAAACCATGTAGTTTGTTGTTTGAAGTTGAAATAAATTGTTTCTTACCTTTCAGACAAAGCTCGCATGTGCTACCCGTTTATCTCAAAATGAACATCAATTAAACATTATCTAAGGTCAACATTAGTGCAAAAAAGGTTGGGTTGGCAGCATGGCTGCTTCACTAGATCGGAAAGAGTAACTTTCTTTGCACAACAAAAAGCAAAAAAAGAGATTTAAAGCTTCAGTTTGAGGACTAAAACCTACCAATTAATTGCTGACTATGTTATAATTACTTGACAGTTGGCGGACTGGAAGGGTAGTGAGGGGTTTAGCTCCGGTCCTGTTTAGAGATAGTTTGAATCAACATTCAATTAAATGGGTATTTCCTTTGCTTATAATTATTATTTTGAATCCCATTGTAAGATCAGGTGTTTTTTTTTTTTAATTTCAATGATTGCAGGTGACGGAGTTCATTTTATCACCACTGCCATCATCATCATCATCATCAGCAGCAGCAGCAGCAGCATCGCCGTCGTCGTAGTAGTAGTAGTAGTCATGATGATGATGATATGAATGAACCTTAATGTGCATGATTAAAACAGTTGTTTTGCTTCTCTCTGTCTGGTTGAAAAATAAAAGACATCGATCAGAACAAGAGTAGTGTCTGTATGTTAAAAATAAATGCAACTATAACTATGTGACAGTACTTTCTACCTACTGATCTGTCAAGAGATCCCGCAGGACGAGTGGAAGAAATGGTCACCGTCAGCATGATAGGGATCTCATCGCAGGGACAAAGGAAACAAGACAAAGCAAGAAAGAATAATCTTGGCGGCATCTAGTTTTCTGTTTTTCTGATACAGTCAACATCGATTTGAAGGCGTTGTTTTGAAATAAACACCTCAGTAATCCTTTATAAGATACGACACACGTCTGGTCCTTCGTAAATATTCTTTATCCTCCCATCTCTCTTTCAAACTTAAACGTTTGGACAAACAATACCTAAGGTCACCAACGTAAATATGATCACATTGATAACATCATGTAGAAGGAAGAAAGCGGGTACATGATTCTATTTTATCTGATGAAGCAAGTTTACTGTCGATGGTTATGTGATACGATTGGTCAGCCAAGCAAGGCGGGGGATGACCGCGACCATCCATGAGCAGGGCCGTCATGCTTTATAACTGCCCGTCGCCGTCAGTACAAGCCACGTGACCGGTGGACCAGTCTCTGGTCTTTCTCCGTCAAGTCAGCGTTGGACGTTTGGACACTTGCTACACAGCGGAAAGGTATTTTACAACTCATAATTAATACCTTGAATGGAATTTAGACTCCCTTGTTATTGTTTTATTTTGATTCATAGCGTAAGATCAGTTTAAAGGAAAAAATTGTTTTAAGATGATTTCATCTACTTTGACAGTTTTTCTCCACATTGTGCAGCCTGAGTTAAGTAGAGCAATGGCATCGGGAATGAGGCAGTACTTCCAGCTGATATCACTACCATTGGTTGCCCTCATGATACAACACTCAGTCCAGATGCCCACGGAGTTTGGTAAGTATGAATCGATCAATGTTCTAGTTAGGCAAGTATACCGTTCAGAGTCGAGCCAAACGGTTGTTGAGCTGTCTTTCTAACAGGCGACAGGTTCATCAAATCAGAAAACTACATACAGGGGAGGGACAGATTGGAGGTAGAAGATGTACCATGGGAAAGGCTTGGGTCCAGTCGGTGGGCAGTTATTTACATCACAAGACGAACGACTCTAGACAGCGCGTGTGTTCACGAGAGCACGTGCAAGTGTTTACACTTGTTTGAATACAAAGTGTCAAAATATAATTCTAGCTTACTTTTCTATCGTCTTTAATTTTTATTTATTCGTCCCGACAAGTGGGAGTAAGAACCAAGAGAGCAGGAACAAGTAAGACAGTATCCTGTCTCACATACAGCCAACACATTTAAAAGAATTTTGTAATTGAATTGAAAGTAAGGGCTCAACACAAAAAGAGTAATACAAAACACATCACCAGTATATGTCGCCACAGTTCTGCCAGTGATGGTATCTTCCTCGGGTACCAGGATTTAGGAAGGGGCAAGTTTGAGGTTCTCAACTAGAAGGAATGTTGGAGAGGTAAGGGTTTCTTTGGAACGAATATAATAGTCAATATTTAAACCGCAGACCAACGGGACAACTTTATACGATGAAGATATACCCGTGTACCGTTCGTAGACATACGGGTACACACAGGCGTAAAGACACGTTTGTCATGAGTAACTGCTCCGTTTTCTCTGTGAATTCTTACTGGCTGAGTCCCTGCTGTAAGGTGTTGGCATTGTGCAGTCTGATGAATGCTGCATATCGGGTGGCTGACCTCACAAACCGTCATCATTACAGGGTCGGCCGTCTGCATGAGCTCTGTGGCGGAGTGTAGCAGCAGGAGCATGGGTCAGTACCCGCTGTGTTCTGACTGCAGTAAGTTCGTGCTGTGCGGTAGTACATCCAAAGTGGTCACCTGCTCACCGGGAACCCTTTATGATCCACAGATCCAAGTCTGTAACTATGCCAGCTCGGTGAATTGCAGGTAAGTTTAAACAGCGGGCCCTTGCGGTTCGAAACCAACATGCTTTAGAAATTTTTATTTAAATTCAGGAATCTAGTTTATCAATCCTTTGGAGACGTAGTGGATCGGGCATTTAAAATAATAGAAAAAAAATCATAACACCTAGAAAAAATTTAAAGGTATTTTAAACTTGAATTTAAGATAAATGAAACTGTTCTTCCGTTACGCGCGTATTATCTGCCTCGGCACCTCCTTATCAATAAACTAAACTGATACAAATCAACAACTGTGTACTTTTCTCAGGGCGTTGGATTAGATAGGTCTTATATACCCGACATAGGGATAAAAGTTACATCTGTTCTCAATTTTTACAACAGTTTGTAGTCTCCAAGCTTTATTTTCTGTTGTCTTCAATTTTAATTGCAGTGGAGGGACATTTTCCGTATCTCGAGTGTCACTCTCATTCATTTGAAGAATCACACAGTTAAATAGGGAGAAAGAGAAAGAAATAGAGAATGAAATGTTCGATTTTTAGTTCATTTTACTATTTTTATACAGTTTTTTTGCATGTTTATACTGTATTCTGAGGTTAGCGCATAGGCACGAACATGTGATTTTGGACCTGCACGGATGTTGGGGGAACAACTGATTATTTAAACTCTGGAGCTGTTATGCCCCCAGTGATGGTGGGACGGCAAAGTGACTCAAACACCAGTCTAAATTATGAATTATGACCTTTTCCTTGTCACCCAAAAAAAAAAAAAAAACTCATCGTGACTTAGGACATTGTCAAAAGTCTTATTTAGTGTTTGAGTCTTGCCGCACTTCCCTCTGTTTCTCTGTGTAGTGCACTTGTCTTCTGCTCAATACAACGATGACTTACAATGCCTAGGTAACTGGAAAGTACGATTCACTTACAATTCGCGTTTCTCAGTCAGTAGAGTGAACGTTTGATTTTCAAACGTACATAGATGAAGAGTTGTGTAGCTGTTGTAGCAGTTGATCTTTCTACTCAACCATGATCCAGTCAACCGTGTCACGGTGCTGTGCTGAAGCCAACAATCTGTCATCTTTGTTATCTTGAGAACTATGAGGCGGGGCGTGTATGTACATTAAAAGTAAATTAAAATGATGGACTATGTAGAAATTACATATAAAATAAATTACGTATGTTACTTACTATACACGGATAATCAGATGTAACGGTATTAGAACTAAATTAGTATAATAATTAGATCATAAGACACAATTATTCGTTATGGAAACTTCTATATCAAAGTTTCTTTACCAATAATATACTCTGGTTATAGAACACGCCTTATGTCAAACTAGAGCGACAGGTACACATACAGGATGATATGTCAAGTTCACTGAACATAAGGAAATGAGGGCTTCGTGAACGTGAACTAACGGTTAGTCGTCTATTTTCAGTGCTGTAAATCCTTCCGGACAGACGACGACGAAAAAGACGACGACGAAGAAGACGACGACAAAGACGACGACGACGACGACACCACCAAGTCCTGAGTCTAACCATTGCATTACGTCATGCGTGGGTCGTCGTGACGGCGACTATCAGTCGTGTCTCGGATGCCACGTCTTCGCGTCCTGCTTCTCTGAACAATTCTACGACAACCGACCGTGCCCCGCAGGTTTGGTGTGGGACGACAATCGCAAGATCTGCAACTATGTGTCCAACACATGCCCGGGGTAAGAGATATCACCCACTATAGGTTTACTAAATATACGGTTTTGTTTTAACTTTCGGAGAACTTTGTGTGACAGATTACCTTTTTACCATAACGGCTTAGTAGGTAAGCATGGCAAAGAAGTTCCAGCTTAAACTGTCAAGTGATTGTTTTACTTGTCACGGTGACGCTTGTATGCTTTCATGAACTTGCTTGTTGAGAAAGTAGTATTGGGATTTAGCTGATTAAACACGTGTCATTTATCTGAAAAATTTGGATAAGTAAATGTCGAACCTATGCTGTTGAGTTTGCTGTCATCAACAAATTCTCTCTTCTTACATTCACAAGTTTCGTCTTTCAAGCTTTTAGGTATTTACGAACGGGAAAACAACTAATACCCAGCAAAACACACAAGATTCGGCCAAGCTTGGCCCAATCTTGGTCCAAGCTTGGCCCAATCTTGTGTGTTTACTGGATAATTACTTTTCTCTTACCTATTTTAAATCTACCATTGGCAGTTTATATCACAAAGTGATCTTTTCACTTAATTCTTTCTGTTCGTAAGTCTCCGTAGAGTAAACTGACTAAATCCCAGCTTCCACTTTATGCGACGACGAGCGCTTAATGCGCATGCGCATAATGATAGACGCACTATCTTCCGTTCAACAAACTGTAGAGTGTGCCAGTGTGGAAGTTTCTTAAACGTTCATATATTTTATCTCACTTCTGTCTCACAGGAATATCTCCACAAGCACGAAACAGCCCAACACCACTACACAAGTTGCCACTTCACCAACAACTACAACAGACTCTAACACTACTCTAACAACAACCACTTCGCCAACAACTACAACAGAATCTTACACTACTCGTATCACAAGCAGACCGACATCTCGCACTACTCGAACAACAAGCAGACCGACATCTCGCACTACTCGTACAACAAGGAGACCGACTTCTCGCACTACTCGTACAACAAGGAGACGGTCACCTCGCACTACTCGTACAACAACACGTGCAACAAGCACACTGACATCTGAAGTCACCACTACGACACTTGGTAGCACCACCACACCAGTTACTACTACATCTGAAGTCACCACTACGACACCCGGTAGAACCACCACACCAGTTGACACTACATCTGGAGTCACCACTACGACACCCGGTAGCACCACCACACCAGTTGACACTACATCTGGAGGCACCAATACCACACCCGGTAGCACCACCACACCAGTTACTACTACATCTGAAGTCACCACTACGACACCCGGTAGAACCACCACACCAGTTGACACTACATCTGGAGTC
>SRHC01001952.1:408172-424468 GCA_004794325.1 Pomacea maculata
GGCACCACTATGACACCCGGTAGCACCACCACACCAGTTGACACTACATCTGGAGGCACCACTACGACACCCGGTAGCACCACCACACCAGTTGACACTACATCTGGAGGCACCACTATGACACCCGGTAGCACCACCACACCAGTTGACACTACATCTGGAGGCACCACTACGACACCCTCTTCTTCAGTGCCTACCACGCCTTTTACAACCTCAGCTGAGCTGACTGCAACGGCGTTTGTCATTTTACCTTCGTCCACAACACCTTTAGCATGCTATGTTTTGCCCACGTCTTCTAGCCCATTCCCATCTCTTTCAACAACCTCTTCACAAACATTTTCAACGCCATTAACTTCCTCTTCTTTGCCATCTACTTCATCATCTCCTACATCTTCTGTGACATCTGAAGCAACCTCCACTCCACCTTCGTCCGCTTCACCTACTTCAGCAACAACTGCAACAGACGCTAACACTACTCCAACAACAACCACTTCGCCAGCAACTACAACAGACTCTAACACTACTCCAACAACAACCACTTCGCCAGCAACTACCACAGACTCTAACACTACTCCAACAACAACCACTTCGCCAGCAACTACAACAGACTCTAACACTACTCCAACAACAACCACTTCGCCAGCAACTACAACAGACTCTGACACTACGACATCAAGCACACCGACACCTCGCACTACTCGTACAACAAGGAGACCGACATCTCGCACTACTCGTACAACAAGGACACCGACATCTCGCACTACTCGTACAACAAGGACACCGACATCTCGCACTACTCGTACAACAAGGAGACCGACATCTCGCACTACTCGTACAACAAGGAGACCGACATCTCGCACTACTCGTACAACAACACGTGCAACAAGCACACCGACATCTACCACTGGCAGGAGGTGCATCACGTCGTGCGAGGGGCTCGTGGACGGCAACTACCAGTCGTGCAACGGCTGCTCTGTGTACGCCTCGTGCTCGGGAGGCTTCATGGTGGACAATCGGCCGTGTCCAAGCGGACTGCAGTGGGACGACAACGCTAAGAGCTGTCAGTTCACCTCCACCACCTGTCCGGAGAGTCTCCCGGCATGACATTGAGATGATGTGTCATGTGTCACTATGTGGTGACTCGACTTTGTGAGTTCGACAAAAATCCGTTTAACCTCTTGGCTAAGATCAAAGTGTGGTACCTACTTGCTACAGGACTTGCTCTACAAGACCAAGAGATATATCCATATACAATACAGCAGACGACTGGTCACCAGTACTGCAGTTCAGCACTGACTAGCGTCTCTATGGTATTTCTTTCCTACTTCTTTATTATTTTAATATCTGCTTGAAGAGTCTCCTTGCTAAAGGCAATCTGCGTTCATCCACATGAATCATTGTAATCGACAAGTTTCAGCTGTGATTTTTAAATTCGAGTCTGTTTACAATATCTCTTTTTTTTTTCAAAAATAATATTGTCCACTCCGCAGAAATTCATCTTTGTCCTGCTCACAGAGTCGTCTCACCAGAATTTTTCAGAGTATCTTGAAGCTCTTTGTGGGGTTGTTGGAGTCTCTTTCTTTTCACCCGTATGTTTCTCTAATTTTTTCTCGGGATATATACTGTGTATATGTAAAAGATTTGAATAAACTTGAAGCCCTGTTCCTGTGTAAACTTGTTTTTATTGATGATTTTGTTTCCTTCAGTGTAAGCGCTAGCTGCAGATACACAAATATCTCTTTCTGTTTATGTCCGCAATTTCCAAGAGAACATAATGTCTGTGACGAAGTAAGTACGTGCTTCTAGAAACGAACCCACGTGAGTTCGCTCAGTGACACACGCATGCACATCGCCTCATGCGCGCACACGTACCATCCATACGTACATTTTATGTATGTTCACGTGTTCTCTTCGAGTGCTGTTTGTGAAGCCATAGCCTCATAATAGAAACCCGGACACTGTATGCAATAGACTGCTGGACTGACAGGTCTTCGCTTTGTTGGCGAAGCTGCTTCAAGGAGATTGTTTGGGGAACAAAGATGTTTCTGTATCTCTTAAACGATATGCAGACAAACTAATGGACGTATACAGATATATTAGTTTGTGGTACGAGGAAGTAAAACCCAGCAAAAACTGTTCCCTTTGACATACTTGATTCGCTCGATCGTGACTGCCATGACCCAGCCATTCATGCATGTAGAATTTGCAGCAAAATCGACACCTCACCTTTCAACTTCTTGCTTGCTCTATGACACGGCATACACACTGCATGCTTGTTTTATATGTGTCACCAAAGCCATATCAACATAGTATAAAAGCAACATATCGTTAGGCTTATCATCACAGGGTCAGGTCCCTTGTTCTGCCGAGGAGATCGAGTTTATCTTGCACGTGTAGTGTTACAGAAACAGAATACTTTGATAATTATTCTCGTCTGCATAGAAAACCTTGCAATGACTTTTGAAAAGAGTGATACAAATAGGACAGAAGTTTCGCCTGAATATTGATCAACAAGGTGGAGAAACCTCGAGCACCGTGCATGAACAAAACCTCTTTGTGACGACAGTAAATACTGTGAGGCTGTGATCAATGAGACACGACATGCGGTAACCGTTGGCTGCTGTCAATCAGGTGTAACACCTTCTTACAAACTGCCAAATGGAGATCCGAACCGAATGAAGAAACCATGATTATCCCCAGTGTAATTCTCTCCTTTGTCTCACAAATCTTTACTCGAGGCATAGCAAAGGGTGTGTGGGGTGTGGGGGGAACAAAACCTTGACTTTGATCGTGACGATCGTAGGTCGCAAGGGTTGTTAGGGCAACGGGTGGGATGATTGTGCCACAAGCTGTGTAGTCGCTTATGTAGGTCGCTAGCTGTCTTTCACCTGCTCCACATCGGACGGTGTTGCAACCCGAACGTTACAGCTCCGCGGCGCTTTGCCACCCATTGCCCCGACAAGAGTGCATACACACCTATTCAACCTGTTCATTGCTTGCCGCCGGCATTGACACCTTCCTACGACTCCATTTCTCACACAAAGCTCAGACTAACACGTCAAGGTAAGACAGTACACGAGGCAGGTGAGTGAGTTTTCAAGTTTTAGCCAGAAATTTTGGGATACGATAGTAAAAATTAGGCACGAAGGTAAACTTATGACGAGCGTTTGAATACTGGCTTTGACCGTGAATGACGACTGTGGGCTGGAAGAAAGTTTCATTACTTAGAAGCAAAGACGAAGATGTCTTGGTAGGTGAGGTCGACAGAATGCGAGAGCCAGATAAGATGAAAAGCAGGAGTGTGGTCAAATAAATAGGGTGCCCGGTAGTACAGTGGTTAAGACTTTTTTGTCACCACCACCTCCACCATCACGACAATAGTAATAATTGTAACAGAGTGGTTAACCAACACTCAAACCAAAAAGCTCAACCCAACACTCAACCCAAAAAGGCAGGAACTGTCAGCAGATGCACAACCCTTTAATGTACGGGCTAGAACAATAGCCACGGCTGCGCCACACGTCGATGCTCCTTCTCCGATCCGCCATTTTTCCTCCTCAGCCTTTTTGTCGTCACCTTTTTGTCGTCACTTCATTTTGACGTCACACCTTACGTCATTTGCTCAAGAACTTCCCAAATGGCATCCAGCCCACTACATTTTAATAATAATAATAATAATAATAATAATAATAAAAAAAAAATAAACAACGCTTGATTTATATAGCGCATACTCACGCTCGTAAGGAGCATGCTTTTAGCGCTTGACACAAGAACGAGACTTGAGAAGCCTAAGAAGGACGGAAGGATAAATAACAGTGTCGAAGACTAATGAAAGACAGACATAGAAACACAAAGAGGAATCGGGTAACAAAAACTGAGGGTATCACGATTCCGCAGTGGAAGACAAGTAAGGAAGAAGTCAATAGACGAAAAGGGAGAGGGGAGAAGATGTACTAGTATTGTGCGGACTGTTGTAATAATATTGACGAAGGCCTTTGCTGCAGTATTTGTCTCATTGTTTTATTTCATTATGTCTGGGGATGTGTGACAGGAAATGCCAGTAATTCACGCCATCGACAGTGGGGGCAACACCATGAAGGCCCTGTATGTGGAGGGCTGCTTCTTCCCATTCTTTCCCTTCACCAAGGACCCCAAGCACCACCTTTCGAACATCAGAAATTTACCGATCAGGGACGATGATCTTCTCCTTTGGGGTTACCCCAGAACAGGTGTGTACTGTGTGTTCAAACATTCATCCCATCTGCAGGCCGGTCAAGTCACTGACCTGTGACCTGTGTCCTGTGTCCAGCTTGTGCGCCCGCCATGGACGCGACAGACCGAATGGGGCGGAGGTGTGCATCCTATAGGCAAGCAGTTATATCAGTTGTGATAAGCTAGTAAGTCATATTTGATACCAGAGTAATCGGCACTGGTTGTGTTTGAGTAACTGATCTAAAACCAGAATTACATAAGTGTCAAAGATATTGATGAGCTAGCTAGTTATTATGCCTTATTGTCTTTCTCAATAGCTTGCTTTCGCTTTCTTGTTTGGCCCGTGATATCCTACGTCACTGTCAACAAAATGTCTTTTGTTTGCAGGTTGTCACTGGTTGTGGGAAATGATTTGCATGCTATCTAAAGGTTTGTGCTGTGTCTTTATTATCTACAAACTACAGCCAATAAAATATTTCAGTAAGAAATACTAATCACGGCATATTAGTAATGACCAGCTACCGTCCTCTATCATTTCATTGACTTTGTTGGACCTAATGATGTCGGTCATTAATGAGTCAGTGTTAATGAAGTTTTCATGTGACAGGAAGCGTGCAGTACGACGCCAACACTAAAGAGAACTACATGTTGGACTTCATGACGCCTGAGATGTTGGAGGCCATGCCCTCGCCACGGACACTCAACTCGCACTTCTACTTCCATCACCTGCCAGCACAGACCAAGGAGAAGAAGATCAAATTTGTGGTCAGTGGTCTGGAAACCTTAGTGTGAACTGTCACTAGCCCTAGCCCCTTCACTGTCTCCCGCAGCCTCGTCTTACACAATCTCTGTCTGTATATCTGCTGATAACATCTGAGCACCGCCTAAAAATCGCCTAGCATAGCTGTCGCACTGAGAAAAAAAGAAAACAATAATGAGAACACAAAAACAATAAATGTACAAAAATGAAGGAGAAATAAGAAGACGACAGTGTAAAAATTGGCTTCACTCAGGTATTTGCAGACACGTGGCCAGTGCTGTAAGTGTTCAGTGGAGTGAAATGAACTAAGAAGTCAACTGTCGATGGTGTGACAGCCAGTGTGATTTTCATGCCTTTCTGCGACAGGTTCTACATCGTGACCCGAAGGATACAGCGGTATCCTACTATAGCTTTATGAAAGGCTTTGCCGAGCTCTTTGACTACAACGGCACTTTCTCCCATTTCCTGGAGTTGTTCCTAGAGGGCACATGTAAGTAGACGTACCACCTGTAAGTTGGATGTTAGTTGTAGATGTCACCTACTTCGTGGCTTTTCGAATTTTCTCACTATTCCTCTTCCTTGTTTCTTTATTTCCTTCCATTATCTACTTCTTCTTCCGTTCCTTCCTCTTCAGTGAATCGCGTGCAACACCGCAAGTCTTCTGTAAACATCTTGTAAGGAATCGGTAAGCCATAGAGTGGCCTTTGTGACTATGACTTGGAGAATGATTGATCTCTGTGACGATGACTTAGAGAATGATTGTTGTATGTGGCAGTGCCCTATGGATCGTTCATCGACTTTGAACAGCACATAATGCAGACGCTGGAGGACAATCCTGACATTCCCGTGTTGCACGTGTTCTACGAGGATTTACTCAAGGTGCGTCTTCGTCGTCGTCGTCGTCGTTGTTGTTGTTTGTTGTTTTGTTTGTTGTTTGTTTGTTTGTTGTTGTTCCAACTAAACAGCAAACCTTAAACATAGAGCTGATTCAGCAACCAACACTGTATCATGGTCAACTATCCCAGCCCTATAAACAAGTACCACTTATAGAAAGTAAGGAGAGGAGAGAACCCACAGCACACATCCCATGACTCGCTGTATTGATAACAGAGGTCCGCTGCACAACATAAGATTAGGTTTCAAGGCGTATTCTCAAACCATCGTAATGGCTGGGTTAGAGCTAGGGAATACGCGTACACCTCTGGTCACTGGTGTCAGCAGATTAAAATTTAATTATCTACAAACTTATCTTTAAACGTTAACCCTGACTCAAACATGAAATCAGCCTCAAAGGTGTTTGCAGGTTAGCAGCACAGGGCGTTGTGTTAGCTTTAGTGTGTCACGCAAGTGCATTCAAACACACGTTTAAAATATGCGTTGCGAAATCTCGTGTGGTTGGGGAGGGGGAGATGTACACGTAAGTTGACCTACATTCTCGTCTGAAGGTAGCAGCCAAGACTTTATTATTGCTGTTGAACGAGACGTGGCGGCAAATGAGGTTCTAACCTTTTTTCCTACAAAAGTTGTGAACTTCCATGTCTAAAGGCTTGATTCTCGTGCTCCGAAAACAGCGCACTTCGCTCAGGTTTATAAAGGCCTCAGCCAATGGGACAGCTGGGACAATAATTAGGTTTAGCCGTGTACAAACGTTACGTCACCAATTTGACCTTTTTCTACTTCACCAAGATATTGGTAAATGGTATTCTACACTGAGTTTTACCGAGCTATTAGAAACAAATAATTTATCCCATTCAGCCTTTAAGAATAATGGTGATAGTGGTCTCCCCTTCTTTCTCTTCGTTCTTGTGCTTACCTCTTGTTGTCATCACACATGGAACACATCATTCATCACAATCATGTCAAGTCCATATATTCCTCAAGTTTGTCGAATTAGGCACTGATGCAACATAATGTATGAATTCGTCTGCCCATACCCATCTGTCTCTTGCTGACCTGTGGGTCGGTGCGCAATCAGAACTGCGCTGAAGAGCTGCTGAAGGTGCAACGGTTCCTGGGTTATGCGGCGGATGAAAAGCTGTGCTCTGGCATTGCTGCAGCCTGCGAGTTCAAGAAACTGAAGCAGGTCATCGTTGACCGTCCAGACCCTTTACGTGGCGACCACAAGGAAGGATTTGAAGGGGTCTGCAGGAAAGGTCTGTTCTTTTTTCTGTGTGATACTAGTGTAAAACCTCTTGCGGATAGCAGAATGAGCATTACCTTGATTAAGACAACAAAACGAGAGAACTGGATACATAGTTCCTCAAAAATTAAATTATTTATTAATTTGAAATGTACAAAGAACATTAAACAATGATAAGACCAATTTAAACAAACTAGACTTTCTAGATATGATGTGGACAAGTTAAGACGGTGGAGAAACTCAGTCTGACTTGAGCTAACATACTTTGATACCCTGTCGAAGAATGACAGGAGACAGGGATGTGGGCGGCCATAGCTACGGATTTACAACTGACACGGAGATTCTTTTGTGTTACTCAGACCGAGTGTACCTGTCCCCGAGTGTTAGTGCGTCGTCGAATGACATTATGTCACTGAATGTTACATGAACTTTACCCTTTTGTTTCTTCATGTGCAGGTGTGGTTGGGGATTGGAAGAATTTTTTTTCAAAGGAGGAAGAAGCTGCCTTCAACGAGGTGTTCAGAGCGAAACTGGGAGGAACCATACTTGCTGAACGTTACCTGAAAGCTTGAACACACTTCATCTTAGGGCCCACAAGCTTTCTTATCATATTTTACATATTTACATACATGAAAATGGTTGTAGACCCATTAATCATCTGAAGCGTATTGAGACTATTATGTATGTGAAGCATATACAGATGTTCATGCAACTTGTTCCAGAAATAGGTCGCAACACTTGTTTACCTGACCTGCTGCTAACTCATGCTCACAAATGTTGATATTTTATTCCAGACTCCCTAACGTTTACACGCTAAATCAATAATGTTATTATTTTGTTCTATACTCATTATTTTACACACTATATCAATAAACTTTTTGGGGTAACATTTTTAAAATTGACAATCTACTGACCCTCGAATGAGTATGTTAAAAATGGCCTTTGATAGGCAAGTTTTTAATCCTTCGGTAAAACAGCTCATGAACTTCATGAAAAATCCCGAAATACCATCATGTGCGAAATAAAGTATTTTACCAGGTTTAAATTGGCTCTGACTGTTTTACTAAGTTTTCTGTATGAAATATTTAAAAATAAATTTAGGATGTAATTGTGACTTCCAAGGGAAGTAATGCAACACGGGTTTGGCCAGAGATAACCTACATCCCTGGAATACTTTTCCTCTCTTTTAATCTCTCTCTTTCACTCATTTTTATACCTTTCATTACTAGCTCTTCTGCTCACTCCTCAGCTCCTCATCTTCATTCATGCATGCTGCTGCTTTTCCTCCTGAGGGCACGTAGAGTATCATCACACGTAAACATGTCTCGAGACGCCATTACATCGATGCACCAACGCCCACACGCGCTGCCTGTGTGTGTGTGACTGTGCGCGTGCTCCCGTGTGTGACGTCATCGTTTGTAAGTTCATGTACGCTGACTTACAAAGAATCGTCACGAGTTGTCTGCTCCGACATTTTGTAACTTTTATCCACTTACCTCCCCTGTTTCTAAATCATATTTCATTTTTTGTGTCACAAAGATGACACGACAGCCTCGTAAACGACAAAGCGGCTTTAACTGATATCTCAGGAATGTGTTGCCGGGCCTTTCATTTGCCTTTTTTTATTATTGCCTTAAATGCTAAACGGCTAAAACGAGAGGTTGGGAATGGTGGTTTTTTTTTTAAAGGAAATCGCGGGTGTGAAAACAGGAATTTAAATAACGTTTTACAACTGAAGGTGATAAAAAGTGTGTCATCGAATGTTACATTCATCCTGACTTCAATGAACTGTTGTGTATTTATATATATAACTCCTTTCAGACATCACTGTACGTGATAAGACCAATACTGTGAAATACAGCCAGAACAACCTTGTGTATGTGTTAGCAGTACCATCACCTAAACTATTCAACCGAACTAACATTCCCTAAGCGTCTAGTCATCTTACACTATCCTGTATGCCTAGAATTTGTAGACATGTATACATGTAACCTAGGGGAAGTCCTTGCCCACTAGAAGTGAAGAATTTGTCCATGCTTTCTCTAGGGCTTCTACTCCAATCAGAGCAAGAATACCTTGACTGCATGTGTTCGCATCTCCACGTAAAAACATGTCCTCAAATGTGAGAGGGAGGATGAGACTGTGTGTGTATGAAGACGACAAACTAATGGACGGACAAAGAAATGACCGTTCTTCCACCCGTACTCGGAAGGACAACGAACCCAAAGATCCCGTCCTTAAGAATTCTACAGTTCACACCGACAAAACGCCTCACCAAAGGGGTTCAGGCTTAGTCTGGACAACAATACGAGTCGTTTGATTAATTTCCTAGGAGACCAGGTAGGTTTACTGTATTTTCTATCCTCTCTTGGGCTATTTGTCTAGGCTGGTCTACTAAAAAAAAAAAAAACATCCAATGGAACTTGGCGTTGATAAGTGTGATCTTCGGAACGTGCTTAATTCTTTTTAAGGCCCGCTGTGAGAAACACGACTTCCCTCATAATGTTTCTACACTAAAGTAGTCTCTGGTCCCTGAGCATGAGTTAGTAATTCCCCAGTCCTCTGTCAATGATCTGATGAGGCGAGTAAATGTTAAAGACCAACCTGAACGGTTGGCGTTTTTTTTCATATAACAGTAGCTATATGCGATATAAGAATAAACTGCAAATGTCAGCCTCCAAAACCCACCCGTTAATTCATTATCCCCTGAGATCAACGAGCGCTGATAACAGTGTATGACGTCACGTTGGTACACCATTCACAACATTGCCAGCCGCCAACACCAGTCACAGAGAGAATGAGCGACAGTTCGGGTTATTCGGACGCTGACAGTCTGTATTTCTCGTGGTTCTAAAAAAAAACCTGCTACTTTAGCACGAGACATGCAGACTTTCAACATCCGAATAACCCGAACTGCCACTCTGATCGGTGTTCCTCTGCAACCTCTGTGATTAACCTTTCTGATTCAGATCAGAAAGTTTCCATTGTCTTGCGTGTCTCTTGCTGTCATGTAACGTGTTCGCAGAATTTGTATAGGCAATAAAAACGCAAGACTTCACCTAGCAACATTTCTAGAAGGCTTTGAGTGAAGAAAAGTGGCCTTAAAGGATAGAGTCTCGAAAGACATGAGATACGTAGGAAAAGAAGAGAGGGAACCTTTTTTAAACAAATATCAAATTTCACACAGCGCATACTCTTAAGCTGCTTACCAGGTAAGAGGCAGATCATGTGTCAGTTGGTGCAAAGCAAGAATAGACCACACCTTTCAGCCAGCCAAGAGGTCACGGATGCACCGCAAGATGAGGTGTGCACAAACATAAAGCAATAGCCGCCAACTCATCATAGTCATATCCCTTGTCCAAGGTGAACCCTAATGATCTTCTCAACCACTCCAACCACCCCTCACTCTCTCTTTCTCCGACACTCTTTTGTAACTGTTGAGTTACAGGCCAGTCTACTCGTTAATGTCCTCCCATCTTATTTTTCATCTACCATTCCTTCTACCTTTTGCTGTTTTGAAGGTTTGTCGATATCCCAATGATCTTGAAATGTGTCTAGTTGGCGTATATGTAGCAAGGTAAGGTCAGTCATTTGCCCCATTCTGTTTAGTATTTCCTCACTGTCAACAGATTTACCAAAACTCTCCCGTAAAGCACAGAAGCATAGCGGAAAAGGATGCAAAGTCGGTCAAGCAGAACTGCCACGTAAATCACAGTAACCTGGCTTGCAGGTCATGAAATATGAGCATTGCAAGGCGTAGAAACCAGCGGGGTCAAGGGGTGCAGCCGCCCTCTCAAAAAAAGATCCTGAAGAGGCAAGAACGTGAACGTCGTTCACTACCAACATGGAGTTTGCCCCACCTCCACTGCATTGTATTTGTATTCTCTACCCAGAGACACTGGGCTTCAGAAAATCTCTTTCCCCTTGGAGGTGTTAAATCTGTTAAATCTCAAATAGAAGAAGTCCCACTTTTTTCTATGCTCTGTGAGCATATATTTGGTGTATGCTTTAACAAAATTAAACGCACTGTCTTTTTACCTTGTGTTATGTGCTATGTCTTAAATAACAGTTACGGTATTTATATAGAGCACACTCTTTGTGTTGCACACATAAAACTACTCAAATATACATGGGCACACACACACACACACAGTTACAGGGGACAAAGAAACTATTTAAGACATTTAAAAAAAAAGAGAGATAAATTCTCCAACTAACATACAGTTGGCATTTAGCTCCGGTTGAATGGACCAAAGAGAGAAGAACTGAAAAGACTGAACTGACTCGCTATTTATCACGGCCGTTATTTACTTCATCTTACGAGCAGTGTCAAGACGACTCTCGATGACAATGTTTCAGTGACACTAGAAATCGCCGCACGTTGGTGGGTGTCAAACCAGGGGTGTGTATAGTGGACTGCTGTCTGTCTGCCAAGACCAACACTTAGCCTCTTGCGAAGTTCTCCTCTGTTAGTCTCGGCGAGCCGTAACAAAGAATGTGACTAAACCGGAAGCTTTGTCGTCTAATGCCTCGTTTCAACAGTTAACTGGGGATAAAAAAAAATCATCTGCCAGCAGTCCAGTAATACAAGTTCGTGGTCAAACGTTGAGGTGGAGATCAAATGAGCCTGGCGATGGTCATCAACTGACCCTTTTCAAAGTTCTCACAAGCAAGAATCTGCGCGCATCAACCGACCCACACAAGGGTTGCGAAAGCAGACACCTGGGGTTAGGCAAGGATTATCCTGTCGTGGAGAGCACCACGGTGTTACATTAATCTCCTCTCAAGTCTTGAAACAGGCGGCAGAGGGACAACCTGCCACTGGCACAGACAGGGCAACATGTTATTTTTAGTGGCTCATTTCTCTTTCCCAGGGATATTCATACTCCGTCTCGAACTGCCATGTCAAAAGACTGCAGGGACATTCAGGGTTTGTTACTGCATTCACAAATCCTGGTACTGATGGCAAAGAGGTATTAGCAAAGACTTACCCAGGATTGGCGGATTAGCACAGCAAAGCCTATTTATGTTTTCACAAAAGTGAAACGTTAGTACCGTTAGTGTTTCTTGACCAGACGAGACAAAAACGCAAAATTTAATTTTAAAGAAGTGGGGTACATATCAACCATATATTTCCCTTCTTTTTGACTTATACATAGTCCAGGATGGGTTGTTTTGGGGTTTTTTAAAAATTTTCGTTCAGCCCACCTTAGTGGAAAAAAGTCTGTAAACAGGTACAGCATCAGGTGTCGAGGTGGAAGCAAACTTCTTCTCTCTCTTTTTAGGGGTTGTGGCGGGTTTTAGCCGCTGTCATTCTGGGGCATTATGCACGCCAGGGCACAGTGTTTATGGCACAGCTAGTGACAGTTCTGTCCTTGCATTACAGGAGCTTGAAGACGGCCCTTACACAGTAGCTGGGGAACAACTTGCACAACTTACCCCATGTCTACACACCAGTACACATTCATGGAATAACATGATGAGGCTCACTGAACTTACATCGACTAATGCCTACCTACTGATACATTAACTGACATTAGTAATTAACTAATAGTAAGAATTAACTAACAATAAAAATAAACACAGAGACAGAAACAAGATATATTCGTCAAAAAGAGGGAAATCTGTCTCCATTACTTCTTGCCTCACTGAACCCATGACTCATTAACTCACTCGCTCACTCGGGTGTTTCATTAACTCACTGGAGTTCGGGAATATTGAGAGAAGGAAAGCAAGGCGAGCCGACAGTGCTGTGTCAAAAGTATTAACCAGTGGAGTGGCACTGTGGTGTGAATATCTATTTAATTACGACCAGAGCTTACGGGAACCACACCTGTAGTACATCATACGCAGTTATAGGGACCGGGGTCCATAGTCATGAAGCTGTGCGCTGTACCTGACATCAGACGCAGTAAATGTAACCAGCATTCCTACAATGTTAAGAATTGTGATGGAGATGGGGAACTTCTTTAAAACTGTCGATGGTAAGGCAGATGAATAGGTGAATGACAGTAAAGTGTCAGGTCAGTCATTGCACAACACCGGAGATGTCCGGTGGTGGATGGGGGAGGAAGGGAGGGGCGAACACGTGAGGCCCGAGGCTGTTTTCTCGCCGTCAACTTGACGTCCCCTCACTGTGTGACGTGCACGAGACAGGGAGACAGCATAAGTCGTGTTCTCACTCCACACTTCTTGGCCACAAAAACAGGTATGGCTGCTTACTTCACTCCCTGTTGTTGTGAGTGAGAAGTTCTTTCACAAAGTTTGTCATGGGGATGAAATTATTTTATGTTGCCATTGTTCATTGCGGTCGGGTTGTATGTTCTGACCTGGCGTGCATCTCTGTGTGTGTGAGACAGAGGGTGTGTGTGGGTGTGGGTGGGTGGGTATAAAATAATAATTTCCAGTTTTGCAGGCTATTTGGCCTATATGGATGAAAGGACATAGCCATAAATAAATCATAAAGTGTAAAAGCTGCCTACTACCTCAGGCACAAAAAATAGTAGAATGCTTAGTACAGTTGGAACAGGTCAACCAAAAGCTGTCCAAAGTCATTTTCTGATTTATTGTTATGCTATGTTAAAAACACTTTTTAGTTTGGATTAGAATATCAACATCAATAATAAGCCTTCAACGTTGGCTGTTACACACGGTACAATGGGGATGAACATTTTGTTACATCAACACATTGGATGTTACACACCATACAGTGAGGATCCACACATTGGATGTTAAACTCTGTACAGTGAGGATCAACACACTGTTACACCCTGTTTGGTGATAGTACAGATGTTATTGCATCAGGTGCCATGATGAATAATACACTGGCTGCTACACAATCCACACTAGGAATAACACTGGCTGTTACTGTACAATAAAGATGATGCACTTGCTGTTACTGTTGAAGGATCAACGCACTAGCTGTTACTGCACAGAAAGATCAACACATCGTACGGTGAGGATCAAAACAGTTACACACTGTATCCTGAGGTTCAACACTATCTGTTACACACTGTTACGTGAACATCAACACTGCTACACACTGTACCTTGAGGACCAAAACATTTGTGTGTCTTCTCATCGACACAGCCACGCTTGTTTTTCTGTCCCGTGAGCATGCTGTCTAATGCAGTCCCTCACGAACCTATATATCCACGTGACTTTATCTGTCCACCGAGGGACGCACGTATTTTACAAAACCATCGCCCAGCTCCAAACAACACTGCACTATATTTCACACGGTTATTCTGGTTTGCCCCAAAGTCTGCGTAGGCCCTAAGGTACGTGACATGGTGACGTCACGTCTTCGGCTGATGTGACAAACAACAGCAAAACAAATCCGTTGTTTACCAGATCAGCATCTGCACTATATATATATAAATATATATATAACATTCCTAAGTCGTTCTGCGCAGGTATGTGGTGATGCGATGATTTAAAGGATTCCGTACTGACTCGTGACAAATAAAATTATGAAGGACAATAGCAGGTGTGTGGTTTTCACTTTGATGAAATGTCACATGACATCATTTGGTCAGAGCATGATTGACCAACTGCATAAAACAATGAGCGACTGAGACACTAGCACCGAACCCTCCGCCCCACCAATCTGCATAGGGGTACCCGTCTCTGTGGTCTCTGGTAAAGGGTACGGAATCCAATGGATTGCTGGGATAGCATCCCACAAGCTCGAGTGTGCGTCTTCACATTTCATAAGTACACACATAAAACTACAATGTCTGTATGAATTTGTCTGAAAAGTGCGTCGGGCGTTTGTCAGACATCTTTCAGGGTCTTTTAACAGGGAAGAATTATGGCCTAAGTATGCCACGATACTTTTTAAATTTTTTTATAAGTGTCTTGTGAATTTGTCATATGACTGTTGTGTACATGTGTTGTATGATTTTTGTGTAAATTTGTAATATTACTTTTGTGTAAATTTGTAATATTACTTTTGTGTAAATTTGTTATATGACTGTAGTGTAAACTGTAGTGTAAATTTGTCATATGACTTGTGTTTATTCAAGATGCAAAACATGAGCAGAAATGTGTATTCTATGTGCATTTATTTCGAATGTCATTTTATGTTCGCAGGAGATCAGTGCCCGCTGTAAGTTCACAGACGTTCACTTGTAAAGCTTAGAACTGTTTTGCATCACACTCTGAAGTTGAGCCAGCAACAAAGAAGCAACATCAAATGGATTCCTTCACTGGGTCCAGGTCAAAATATAAACAAAGTGTCTTGAACGCTTTACTTCCGGGAGCCAGTATTCAAGAGCCGGGTAGAATTCTCACTCATGTTGCAACTGGCAACGAGGTGGGTGAATACACTTGAATTTTAAGTACCTACATACATCTCTTGTACATGTGACTGTATTCTGCTCAACTGTGTAGAGTAAACTTTACATGTGAACTATTTTAATACCTTATGTCAATTTTTCAAACTTTCCATACAGAACAAGTTTCACAAAATATTTATCAGATGGAAAGTTTAAGAAAGCTTTAGACCTACGTGTTCCTATTGTATTAATACAGCAACAACAAAAAATTCCGAATGAGAATTTTAATGACTGTCGCAAATATCAGTTTGTTGTATGATGCAGTGACTAGAGGTGTTATTACCCAATGTCAATTATTATTCTGATTTGAACTTTCAAAATTATTTATCTCAAAATAAGCGAATTATCGCTATCACAGCAACATGCATACCTTTCCGCAGACAGTTGTCTTCAATGTGGGAGGCACCATGTTTGAGACTTACAAGTCCACACTGCACAGCTTGCCCCACAGCCCACTCGCAGACGACTCTTTCCTCCGGAAGCACTTCAGACAAGAGAAAGGTCATTACTTTTTTGATAGGGACCCGGATGTCTTCTGCGCGATTTTGAATTATCTTCGCACAGGAGAACTCCACTTACCAACTAAATGTTGTGGTCCCGCTGTCAAGGTAACAACGCTTCGTTTGTTTGTTTGTTTTGTTTGTTTGTTTGTTTGTTTGTTTTGTTTTTGTTTTGTGGGGTCTTTTTTACATTTAAGTGAAGGTGTCATTTACTTCAGAAATTCACAAATGCCACTAAATTTAGGTAAATACATACCTTCAGTAGAATATCTTTCGGACAATCGTTTAAATGAATTAAGGAATGAAGTTGGTTTTCTGTTGAAGTTTTTTTTTTTTTTTTTTTTT
>SRHC01001952.1:424482-471358 GCA_004794325.1 Pomacea maculata
TTGTTTTCTGTTGTTGTTGGGGGGTTGTTTGTTTATTTGCTTGTTTTGGATAAAAATAATAATCTATTTTAGTTGAATTGGTTGGTAAAATGAACACATTTACACTAAGAAGAAAAGGGGAAAATGTTAACGTGTTCACTGCCGGCAGACGGAGCTGGAGTTCTGGGGCATTGAGGAGGACGAGATCGAAGAGTGCTGCTGGACCAACTACAATTCATGGACTACCACACTTGACGCACTGCGCAGACTGGAGCAGGACAGAAAGGTAGGCAATCGTGTGTGTACGTGTGACTGTGTAAATGTGTGTGTGTGTGAGAGAGAGAGAGATTATTTCAACATGCATGTATACATGTATTTATCTGCATATTTCTACTATGAGCACTATCTCGAATGGCCTTAGTGGATTAATAAAATTGTATTGTTGTAATTGGAGCAGGTTTTGTGTTGCTTGCTCATCCATCTGCTTCTTTCCCATACGGCTTTCGGGTAACCTTGATGAGGCTGTTGGGGTAGTCACGTGACCGTACAATGACACATGTGAAGGAGAGAGGTCTTCAGTAAATTTTATATCTGAACCTCTAATCAATTTTGAAAAAGCCACCATGGGCTTTCTAAAATTATGTCTGCGTTTTCATTCACTCCACATCAGTCTTACGTTGAATGCGCAAACCACCAACCATTTCATTTCTCAAAGGAAAAACATCTCATACCGCGAAACAAGTTGAAAATTATTTTGTCACTCATTCCCCCACCCCAATCTCTGTCTCTATCTCTTGGCCCAAGCTTGGCCGAATCTTGCGTGTTTGCTGGAAAGTTTGTTCTGTAAGTAATGTTAAGGTTAACTGCTACTGCTTTTATCTTCTCTTTGGGGTATTGAGTGTGTATCGCTATTTATTCGTTAAAATCCTTTGCAGTTAACACTTATTTGAACTTCTAGTGTTTTTGGTTTTTTTTTTCGTGAATCGTTAGGTCAACATGCCAGGATCCCAGGATGGCTGGCCAGAAGTCGAGAGAAGTCACAGCAAAGTTCGTGAACTCCAAATAAAATGTTGGAACATACTTCATAATCCAAGATCCAGTCTGCTTGCTAATGTAAGAAATACACTTCTCAATGTCAGGTGCTTGCCAGCTAGCGTAAGACTTTCTTTTACAGTCACTTGCCTGCTTAGTCTTTTATATACGTGCGCACATGCATGTGTTAATGAGCGTAGAATAGTTCGATGGTGTCATTATTAACGTTTGTCTCTATTGTTATTGCCGTTGTACAAATTCATGTCAAACTTGTCGCTATCATTCTTTACACAATGTTTTGTAAAAATAAGGAAGGAAAGAGAGAAACAGTAAAGATCAGGAAAAAACTTATGTTTATAAACGATGTTTTTTTAAAGATGCTTTATCGAGTTGTTTACATCTTTACTTTTAAATCTGATAAGTCTTGCTGCGTGTAGTCAAGTGTGTGATTTGTGAAGTGCTAGACGGATTACAACACTGAGCCACTTACGCTTTGATTCCAAACAAGTTTACTAAATAGTAGTCATGCTGGAATTTAAACAAAGAAGAGACATTTGTGCTCGAATTTTGTAACCCTTTGATGGCGATAATCAATCTTTCTCTTCCTTTTTATTTAATGCGCTCACGGATCTGTCTATTTGGTAAGTCCTTACATCTCTTTCATAAAAACTCATACACTTATGCTGCTGCCAATCTTGTCGATGATGATTGAAATTAAGATTGTGTCGTCGTCGTCGTCGTCGTCGTCGTCCTCCTCCTCCTCCTCCTCCTCCTCATCATCATCATCATCATCATCATCATCATCATCCGTCTTTTTTCTGTTTCAGCTATACGGCTATATCTCACTAACTTTCGTCATCATCAGCATCTTCTCTTTCGTCGCACAGACGCATGAATTTTTTCGCGTTCCTAGTCACCATAAAGCTGCAAACCTGGGAAACAAGGCAGCACATCCCATCACACATAACACATCATCAGATAATGTAACAGCTGACGCCGTGGTGCTAAACAGACAAAACATCACCAAGGGTCTGACGGAGATTCACCCTGTCCTGCTGGGCATGGACGGCGCGTGTCTTGTCTTCTTCATCGCGGAGTTCGCGTGCAGGTTCTTTCTGTCCCCCCGGAAGCTGAAGATGCTAGCCATGCCGACGACTGTCATCGACCTGCTGGCCCTGCTGCCGGACATCATAGAGTTCAGCATCCGGATCTTCCGGCATGAAAAAGGGCAAAGCACCGTCGACGTCATCACCAATATGCGCCTTTTGCGCACCTTCCGCATATTCCGGTTGATGCGTCACTTCCCGGGACTATGGATCCTCTTCTACACTCTTAAAGCAAGCCTGCGAGAGCTGCTGCTTCTATTGCTCTTCGTCTTCGTCGGCATGATCTTCTTCGCTTCGCTTATCCACTACGCTGACGATCAGACGGTCTTCACCAGCATCCCGACTGCCTGCTGGTGGGCGGTTATCACCATGACGACGGTGGGTTACGGGGATATGTATCCGACCACAAGGTGGGGGTACGTGGTGGGCACTCTGACGGCGATCTGCGGGGTGTTGGTTGTGGGATTCACGGTGCCCGTGCTGGTCAACAACTTCATCCTGTACTACCAGCACACACAGTGTGCCTTCAGCAGAGACCGCGCCACCAAACGGCGGGCGCACGTGAACAAGCAGCGGAGGCAATGCCTGGAGAAACGCGCGCAAGGCCTCCACGAGAGAGTGCCGGAGGTGCAGATGTCAGTGCTGAAATGTTTTCAGAACCACCATACAGCCAATGGCCAACCCGGTCCTTCCTGCAATGAGACGTGTAGGAGCAACAAGAAAACAAAGAAAACTGTCAGCCAGAGTGTTGAGGATGGTACAGCTTTACTCGAAGACGAAGCAGAGTTGTCTACCCGTCAGAACGACGCAACAAGCAGCGACACCGCCGACCTGGCCAAGCTGCTGAAACTACGTGTCACGTGACACGACGATAGAGGTGACCGCAGTCAATTCCTGAACAATCTCAAGGAAAATATGTGTTACCAGATGTCCAACTTATTCAGACCGAGAGGAGATGAGTGTAAGGCAAACTTTCTGGCCGGGTGGTCGATACCCAGTTCGTCAGCATAGGCTTTGGCGAGGACCCTGGACACAAAGCAGATGTTGAGCCTGCTGATGTCGTAGGTGGCCCTCTCGATGTACCTTTTGTATTCCATTCATGCCGAGAGGCACGACCTTCGACAGATTATGTAGCAGCTCGAATTTTTTTAAAGACTCTGAAACGCTCTCTTTATTTTTGTGGAGTCTTCAATTTCTGATCACGTGATGTGCGTGGGTGTGGGTGTCTAATTGTAGATTCTTCTGTGCTTTGGTCACCGAGATTGTGACCGCAGGGGATCGTTTTCCCATGTCGTTTGAAAACAGGGTACATATTCAGCGACCAACCAAATTGCGTATTATTAAACGTTTAGTTTAACCTGTGTGATATTTATTTCAAATGAATGTGAATGAAAGAAAACAGTTATTTCGGGTAGTTTCTGTCTGTTAGTCAACGAATAGTTGAGCGATGGATATACAGATGACGTCAAATGGACAAACGACCGGACCGCCTAATGGATGGATGAGAGAAACAGAATAGTTTACATGTAAAGTTTTCTTTTCAAATGGTGTTTATTTGCATTGTTTAATCGCACAGGAGAAAGGCTCGTGCGTGCAGTGCATGTACACACGGACACACACACACAAGCAAATTATTTTAAAAAGAAAGAAATGGACGACAAAACCAACTGATGTGAAGAAGAATAAAACAGTTAATACGTGTGTGTGTGTGTGCGCGCGCATACACAGGTGTGAGAGTGAACATGTGTTGTGAGAGGTACGCAACGACTTCAGTAGTCATCTTGTTGGTAATTTTTAAACAATGTGAATATCATCACTCTCAAATTACTTTCAATCACTCGAAAAGTCCTAATCTTATCCAGCGGCGAGTATTTCTACAAGTTATTCGAAATGTCTCCTAGTCTTCTTTAATTATTTGTTCGGTTACTCGTTACAACTGGCTCGTCAACGGCACGTGATACGATTCTTTACCTTACTTATCATAAAAAAGAGAAAAGGTAAGGTATCCATGGCTTCTAAAATACGTTCCATACCCTAGAACCCTCCAATACAGAAAAGTGAAGCTGGAAAGATTTTCTCCCTTTGAAATGAAATGCAGCATCTCTAAGAAAGAAAGGCAGAACTTAAAAAAAAACTTTCCATTTCTTCTTAATTAAAAAACCTGACAAAATAATTGTTAAACCAAAGAAATAAAAAAATCCCAAAAGCACAAAACTGCCGTTCATGAAACCAAACAGGAATGCCCGGAATTTTTTTTTTTTTTTGGCAACCAAAGTTCCACGTCTGTAGAGTGAAACGGGAACTATGAGGATATTTGGTAACAGACCTGATGATGCTGCTACACCAATCCTCGCGACGCCGAACCGACCGAAGGCTGCGCAGGATTGGATGTCCTGGGTTCCGATCTCGTGTTACGCACGCTGTCTTTTTCTCTGCATGTATCACCTGTTAGCTGCTTTTTGGCTAATTTGCCGTGATATAGCCTTAATTGCTGGCTTGGTCCCAAACACCAATTTAACCCCACGCCCTTCAGTCTGATCAACAGCTTAAAGTAACTGGCCCGATTCCGATTTTTTTTAAATACAGTTGAGAATGAGTTGTTTGCACATAACGAATACTCTGTATAACATTGTATGTTTTCTATCGCACCACCATGTGGACACGGAATCTGCTACAGAATCGATCTGCCGGTCCCAAGCCAGGATGAAGGAGGAGGGTTGGGCGTGGGGCTAGCAACCCGACCCTGTAAAAAAAACGCTACAAAAACCGCAAACATACACCGAGATCCTGAACTTCAACATAATAATAATAATAATAAATTTTATGATTTATATAGTTCTTTACTCCACTATTTTAAAAAACCAGAAATAATAATAATAATAATGGAAGTTGGTCCCAAAGCAAAGAGTTCGTTGCATTCCAGATTAGAGTGAGTGTAGCTACTCATGTTGAGAAGGCAAATGCCATCAGCATAGATGCAGTCTATAGCCTTGCCATTGCATGGAATCTTTGGGAAGTCAACAAAGCTCTGCTTCAAAAAGTAGCTGAAAGTTATTATGATGTTTGTATGGAAGCTAAACTTAAATACATTACAGTGGCCTAACCTTTGCAGACAGAAATATTGTTCCATCAACACAAATCTTGTTAAATCATCATGCTAACAGTTCTGTAGATGCACAATGTCAGCAATGTCAATATCAAGAAGGGTAATAAAGACCAAAACACATTGTGCTCACTAGTCACATATTTGGCCCCACATTTTAAAACAAATATTTCTATCACAGTAACCTGAACCAAGCAAAACAAACTTCATCAGATTGCAGAGGCCTTGTTTCCTGTTTTCTGAGTTGAGCAACCAGGAAAAAGTGCCAAAGTTTAAATATCTTTAAAGAATAACAGCTTTTGGCAGCAAATAAATAATGTACAGATGACCAAATAAAGTCTATACAGTGACTATAAATTAATGAAAATATGAATACATAATTTCATACTAAGCTTTAACATGAACAATGTTTTAATCAAGCATGAACAACTGACCAAATTTATATTAAATACATTAACATTTCAAATAGTTATATGGTTTATTGGTTACTGCTGTTTTTCTTACTGTTGTCATTTTCTAGGTATTCTACTGCATCTTGAGAAGATACTCATTCAAATTTGACACAGACAGCAAGGAATTTAAGTTTAGGGTGAGCTTCACAATGTTAGTTTGACCAACAACAAAAAAAAAATATGGGTCTCCGCTGATGTCTTTATTAAGAGTATCAAACGGCACACAACTGAATTATAGTATAAAGCAACCCAAGTCCCACTTAAGGTCATTATGTACCTGATACTACAGATTATTTATCATGTAATTTGTAGAAGTCTATAATGACTGCATTTGTAAGACATTTTAATACCTGCAAGTATTACGCTTCCTCCCCATTCTCTTTTACTTATCATCCTGTTGTCAACCCAAACCATCTAACAGGTGATGATAGTAGAATATACTCATCTTCAAATATGAGCTAAAAACAAGTTGAACAATTTTATTATTTTTATTATAATCTAGCACAACTTTTATAATAAATAGTGATCTTGTAATATCACAAGTACTTTGAACAGTTAAACTTGCAGTGCCATTAAAAAAATATATGACAATACCTAAGGCTACCATTTGATTTATGTTATTAAAACCAGATTCAGGCAGCGACCACTTCTGTGGTAATTTGTGTTCTACTGGCGTTATTCTTGCCCTTTATTTAAATTTACATGAGTGATACACAAGGCAGTACATCTGGTGTTCCCATTATGAAAATTACTAAAATGTCACTACAGCATGAAAAACTTTAGCTTCTAATTTAAACAACCAAGTGTGAATTGCCATTTAAATCATTCGTTGTCAGAATCTTTGCAATACAGAAACTCATTTTACACACCAACACAAGATGATTGAGGAAGGGGTAATAGATTATGGTTTGTTACCATCTTGCATACTCTTTTTCATCTATTTGCTATCTCCATCTAGTATGTAATTAATTGCAAAGCAGAAGGATAAAGATGTCATTACCCTGAAAAGTAAAGCTATGATCAGTAATGCTAGCCTCCCTTAGCAAAAGTAAACTCCACTGGACACTCGTCCATACAACCTCCTGGTTCTGTATGTTCTTTTTTATCTATGTGTTATACCACTTGTCTACAATAAAATATGCAAGAAAAAATGTAAATATACAAACACAGAGTCATGCAAGCTTCGCAATGACTTAACAGTTTTGGGACCATTCTTATACTCTTTACAAGATTTTTATTTTACCTCCATCTAACATTGTTGTCCACAACCCCTGTCTTGCTCAAGTACTTTTTAACCTTCAGCGACTCCAGTTCTACTTTGCTGGATTATAAGATAAAGCAAGACAATGCGTTTTAGGCTCTTAGAAGTCTGCATATCATCAAGACAGAAGAATGTGTACTCACTTTGTACATTAGTTTGAACTATCACAGGTAACTATATACCTTTTTCATACTTTCTTTCCTCTTTAATTAGATCTAGCCTACAAAAAGAATTATAGTTATCGTGCATTCTAAGATATTTGCATTCTTTATCTGTCAGAAACATCCCTGAAAGTATTGACAATTTTCAATGTGTTGCTATTGGCAGTGGATTTTATTACAGAAAAGAGGGGAAAAGTGGTCTATGACATCTTTTAACTTTCATTTTATGCATTTACTTGCATTTAAATCCAACTACATATGAATAAATAATTTATATTTTAAATTGTAGTCACACTTTCCACACTGAATATGCAAGCATGCGTGCAAGCACACAAGATTACAAATGACCTCCCTTTGTCTCTTTCAGGGAATTTCCTTTCTTAAAATGTTGAGCCTACAAGGAAACAGTACGCAGTTCACTAAGAAAAAGAACATGATCCTGTTAGAATACTGAGGTATAAAGTAGTGTTATTATCAAAGTTCTCTACTCTGGGATCAATGAGACATAAATTTGCATTCAAAGACATACAGTCTTTTTCAGTTCTTGTATGCTTAAAAAATATGTATTTATAAGTGGATGGCACAACACTGAAACCATTAAAGACATTACTCCATTAAAGTTAAAAATAAATAAACCATTAACAGAAGAACTGTAAGAATGGATCAAACAACCAAAGTTGAAATTTTAAATCTAGAAAAAAGATTTAATGTGGAATAGTGTATATTAACTTACTGGGAAAGATAAAATGCCCAACATATGCTGCATTAACATAAAAAGCAAAAACCAACCTTGTAAAAGCAAATCTGCACAAGAGGGAGTGATAGCAGGACCAAATTACAAAGCTTCATTTCTACATTTTTTTCAGATTATCATATGGATGTCACGGGCACAAGGAACCCAATACTTTTTGTGATATTTCCAAACACCTGCTGCAGATAAGTTATGTTCCATAAAAAGCATCCCCACATATTTGTCAATGTGAGGTGCAAGACGGCAATAAATTTACAACTGAAAGTAACACTTGCAATAACTACTATTTGCAATATCACAAACCATTTATATGGTCAAATAAAAGTGTACAACCTTGCACTTAAAAATAACAATTTAAAAATCATCCAAACAATGCAGAAACAGCATGTTGCAACCTAAAATTCTACTGCTAAAAAGGGAATGGGATTAAAATTTAGCCAGGAAAATATTTTTACAAATATAACTCACAAGTTATCCGTCATTTTGAAAATACAAAACATTCTTTTTTTTAATAACAAAAAGCAGTTTTCTGACATTTTAAATGGTTTATTTTTATTTGTCTTATAATTTTCTCAAATGTAGCAGGTGTATCAACTCCAGGAGAATGACAGTAAGAAGCTTGGCAAGATGCAAAAGTTACTTTAGGGAATAGTGCTTTGTAACAATTTTGCTATAAATGGGTTATGACTACACTTTTAATAAGTAATGCTTACAAGTCTTGATTCTGCAAAAGTACAGTTTTCACTAAATGCCTTGCATTTAAAGGTGTGGTTGTAAATACATATATATTATTTTCTTTAAAACAATAAGTTTCACACTAATAACAGCATTTAACAAGTCTCTTGTGCAAAATACATCAAATCTCAAATCAGCAGTGAAAAATCAGTTACTTAGAAATTAATATTACAAGCTACATGACGACTAATATCCTCAGGAAAAAAAGACAATTAGAGAAGCAAAGATTACAATGTATACCATGATCTTTGCATACATATTTGATATATTCATGCTATAAGTACTTAAAGAACTGTCATTACCACATTTCTCAAAACTCAGTTATTAGACTTTCAAAAAGTAAACCCCTTAATCTTAACAGTGTAAAAAATGGGGGGGGGGGGGGGGGNNNNGAGAAAGACATGATATCTCTGTTCAATAGTATATGACAATGTTACGAAAATATATTGAACTATGTTAGCATTTATGAACTGTATTAAAAAGTTCTGATGCGATGCTATTTATTGTCAAGCCAATTTTCACACTTGGATGCTTTGATGGACAGTGGATCCTTGTGTTTCCGCCGCAGGTGTGCCATAAGATTTCCCGAGTCAGCAAATATGGCACCGCAATCCCCACACTTGTATGGTTTTGCACCAGAATGAACTCGCTCATGTCGAGCCAGATCGGTAGAACGAGAAAATGTCTTCTTACAGCCCAGACAATGAAAGACCTTACTTCCTATGTGCATTTTCGTATGTCTTTTTAGGTCACTGGGTTGAGGGAATGCTTTTCCACAATCTGAACACTTAAAAGGTCGCTCTCCAGTGTGTGTTCTTCGATGCACATTCAGATTACTGGAGTTTGAAAATGTTTGTCCACATACACTACAAATGAAAGGTCGAGCACCAGTGTGAATTCGCATGTGCTTAGTCAAACTGCCTGATTGTGTGAAGGAAGCACCACACTGTGAACAAACATGTGGTTTTTCACCAGAATGTATCCGCATATGAATAGTTAGGTCACGAGATTGTAAGAATGCTGTTCCACACTCATGGCAAATGAAAGGTTTATTTCCTGCATGAACTTGCAAGTGCCGTAAGTATCCAGAACGAGAAAGAAATTGTTTTTGACAAAGCTTGCAACCGAAGATGGTCTGATTATTTTTGTTTACTTGGGTCATCTTTTCAGGGTTCCGTTTTGATTGCCTGAAGTCTTCAACCAACTGTGCTAAAGGTTCGGTGGACATCATCTTTGGGCATACACTATGGTCAGAGTTTAGACCTGGAAAGACAGGCTCTTCTGGTGCATCTACATATAGTGATGGTGATGATGGTGGTGATGATGATGATAATACAGGGAGACATAATGGAACAACTTCTGGAAACACAGGAACTGATGAGTATGATGTTGATGCCACACCACCACTTGCAATGCTCTCCATCTGCCAAAACATTTATCATGAATAGCTAAGATATAGAAATATCTTTTTTTTATATCAAATTTTTTAAAAATTAATCAGATAAGGATAATCTTTTAAAATCCTTGGAAAGCATTTAACTTCTAGTGAAATTAAGTTAACACCTCCAACCACCTCTTCCCCTCCACCCTACACCCTGCTGCCACCTCACCTCAGCAGTTAACATCTGGCATCCCTAGATTTTACATTACATTAAGAAATTAAAAGCCAATAGTAAGAAATTTAAGAAGCAACAACTTTGTAGAAACTTACTCTCTTTGAATCTAGGATGCTTGGATATAATTCTTCACTGAAGTTTTTCAGCTCCTCGTCAACATTCAGAATATATCCAGACACTGACAACATTCTGACTTCACTCTCTGCTTTCTTCATGTCTTCCTTGTTAGTGTTGAAGTTGTCTTCTGAGACCATGACACTGTCAACTAATGGTAATTTAAAAACAAAACATTAATCTGATATCTTTCTTTGAACACCCTTGCACATGCTAGATCCTATTTCCAAGCAAACATTCATTTTCTACCAAAATCTACCATTGCAAAGTTATAGTCATATCTTATTGTTACTAAATACAATTAACACATGGTATGCATGTAGACAACTTGCTAATCTTGGAAAAAATAAACTACTCTTTTTTTCTCCTCCTCCCCCTCACCACCACCATCTCTTTGGAAATAACTAAGGAGTAGAGACACAAACACAATCACGCACGTGTTAAGACAGACACTTATTGAGACTCGCACAAAAATGAAATACAGTTTAATTCGCAAAAAAAGAGAATACCTCTGTTTTTAATCTTCCTTTTTAAGGGAAACTTTGGCTTTCTACGTGCGTCTCGAGGTACGATTGAATTGTAAACACTTCGAAAATTATTTGGTTTGCCAACCAAATTACAGTTCGGTAGACTATGCGACTTTGTAGATTCGTCGCTGTTCATTTCCAAAGCTGCTGATCGTTTACTCTTCGCTTTTATGAAACTAATGTTTTCTGTTGCTGTAATTGTGAAAGTAGAATATAATATTGACGATTAAATTGCGAGACAGTCCATCAAACAAAAACATATAAAATACTTTTTTCATCAAATACAAAGTTCCCACATCTAGGTAATAACTCAGTGGTTACAACCGATTTACAACATTTATCCAACACAGTGTTATTGTTTACAGCATCCTACTTTGCATTAACGAATTATCAGCAGACGCCATCTTCGGATGTAGAGCAGAAATACAAATATTTTAAAGTTTCGTATTTCTGATGAAATTTAATACAGACATTAAATAGTAAGTATTATCTATATATTTTAATATTTATCTCTTTATATTTCAAGAGTGTTTAAATGAGTATGCATATTTCGAAGAATTGTTAACGCTTGCCGGACTGTCGTCTGCTAATTTCACAAGGACGTGATGCAGACGTCAGTCCACCTTTACGTCCGTGCTTCAGCACAGTTCGTGGTGTGATCTAGGCAAGCACTTTCAGCATGATCGATGATCTAAACACAAGTAAGACGCACAATATATATATATTTAGTATATCAATTCTTGTTCTCTCCCCCCAGCCATTTAGTGTTGGTAACTACTATTATTAGCGGTGTAGCCGTTAGGTATATAAGAGTAGAATTATGATAGAGCTGGTATGCATGTGTAAATAATGTAAATAAATCTATTTTAAATATACACTATTCTTTTTGTGTGTGTGTCAGCAATAATCCTTGCATGCTGTTCGTTCTTCGTCGTTGAATGAACGAAGTAAACATATTTTCCTTGGGCGAATGATCGAGTCCTGTGTCGCTCGTGCACATAATACATGTATGATGAGACTGATCACGGACGTATATATATATAGGGGACTGATGCCATCCGATCCGGAGTTGAAAGGTTAAGACACACCGAAGAAAACACACTTTTGGATAAAGAAGGGTCTCTTGTGGATTTCAAGGTTAGCTAAGTGCGAGTGTGTAGTGGATGCCCTGCTTGTTTACTTAGCTAGTAAAGGAGATCACCAGCCCTATTACAGGTAAATCAAACCAGTTCAGGAAGAGACGCAATCTCATTCCCCATGGTTTTAGTTTTTAAAAACTTGTATTTTTAGTGCGCTGTTTAGATGACAAATACATAAATTAAGTGTATGGATAACGGAAGGAGGAGGGGGAGATATTAGTGTTTAGCTCTGAGCCAGCAACTAAGGCTATATCACAGGAAAGCAGCCAACCTTCTAAACAAATTCCACATACAAAGGAAAAAAAATAACAAAAAACAGCGTGCCGGAGACCAGCCAACTGTCACTGTATTGTTGACAGGCGCTCGCCGTTGCGCCACCGGGCCGCCCGATATCGAAAGGAAGGCTACCGTGAAACTGAATTTCTGGCGAGAACTGTAAGGAAGACATATGTTACATATTTCCTCCTAACCTTTCCCGGACATTTAGTATTTTGCAGCTGAAACAAGCCCATTTTATTTTTTCTCGAAAGATTCCCGCTACCCGTGTAGCTTCAAAACAACGGGGGGGGGGGGGGGAATAATAATAATAATGCGCAGCACCACGACCTGGAAGTGATTCTAAACATTGTGAATGAACGAGAACTGGTGCATTTAACGTGGTATGGCCGTATATCAGGGTTGGGCAAAGTACGGCCCTAAAACATCTTTGGACCGGCCCGTCTGCCAAAATGTGAAGTGCACTAGTTTTTGTTGTTTTTCTTTCTTTCTTTCTTTCTTTCTTTCTTTCTTTCTGTCTTTCTTTTTTTTAACCTAGGTTCATTTTATTGAATACGACCAGTTAGAAATCGAGAACACGTAGCAGTCAAACAGACAAAGTACACAAAGAACGAGGCGGAGGAAAGAGCGTTGATAGTGAGTGTCGTAAATTCAGCGAGTAGACAGCACGATATTTTTCACAGAGATTGGAGATAAAGCCTTGAGCTTAATTTGCCGAGAAGGCATCGCAGTTTTCAAAGAGCACGATCTGAAACGTTCTCTTAGCACAAAACATCCAGGGTATTGCAGTGAACTTTCCGAAGAAACAAGAGCAGAAAGTCAGACCAATTAGTTAAAAATGCAGCAAAATAGTCTTACCAAAGAAAGAAACCCCCAGCAGGCGCCAACAAAAGCGACTTTTACTGTGGCATATAAGGACTTAGAGAATATTCATTTATCCAGGAGAACAACGATGCGTCGAATACAGCACATGGAACATGATTTACTGGAACAGCTGATGGATAAGTGTAAGCTATTTGACTGGTATTCACTCGCATTCGGTGATAGTATAGTAGTAACAAACTGCACAGCTGCTTATTTTTATCCGTGGCGTTAACGATGACTTCCAGATAACCCAGGAACTGCTTTCGATGGAGTCAATGAAAGACACTACAGCAGGCGACGATTTGCTTATGAAATTGAAAGGGTGCATCAGAAGCAATGACTTCCATGAGAAAAATTGAGATGGATTTCCAAATTTAACCGGCAGGAATGTTGGTCTTCTGAGCAAAATTCATATAGATATATGGACCACGAAGTCTCTTTTTTTCGTTGCACTATACGTCAAGAAACGCTGTGCTAAAGTGTATGAGACATGAACCCTGCTGAAGTTCGACTTGCGTTCGCGGAAGACAGACAAGCGTTTGGCCGCAGTTCTGTTAATTGCCACATCGGAAACGCGGCCAGATTTTGAAAGGCCCGTGAAGGAATTCCACCACCTTCACTTTTCACATTAAATTCGTTAAGTGAACACCACAATGTACATATGTTTTCATCTCGTTATTACTAGGTTTGTTGTATAGTCACGTGACGTGCATTTTTCGTATTTTACCGCCCCCCACCCCACCCCGCATAGTTTAGAATTCTGAGACCGGCCCGCAAACACAAAACATTGCCCACCCCTGCCCTAGACCATAACTAAACCTAGTATTCAACTATCTATTCCATTATCAAGTATTTTTAAAAAGAAAACCTTTTCGACACAGTTTATAGAAGGGTTCAAAGAAAGTTGTTAACCATTATTATCAAATACATCATTTGGCAGGAACCCTTTGACTGCTTATGTTACTAGTAGGACTGCGGAGTCTAGAACAACATATAGGCTTACTTTTCATGATATTCTTATCCGGACAAGCAAAGTCGTGCCCCTCCCTTCCTCCCCCTCCTTCTCTCTTTCTCCCCATCCCTCCCTATCTCTCTCACTCTCGATTTGCTATCATGAAATTTCAAAATAAACCGTTCTTTCATTTCCTCCAGAAACATCCAAGTCAAATCATATAGCTGCCAAAAGTCAAAGGTTCTGACAAGGCTTTATTAATAAATACGATCAAACATTCATTCAGAGCCGCTTTCAACACGCTGCAGCACCAACTGTACGTTATTATCATTTACATCATGTGACTCGTATTCTATGTAGATCGCCATCATGTTTACACCGTAGCGCCCGCCTCTATGAGCAGCTTGATTATCTCGCGAGATCCCTTCGCCTGGGTACAGTTGAGAGCTGTCCTCCCCTGACTGTCCACGTGGTTGACGTCAGCGCCATACTGACACAGCACCTTAACCAGCGACACTTGACCTTCAGCGCATGCGCACAGCAGGGCCGTATTGCCACTGTCGTTCACCGCGTTGACGTCGGCTCCTCGCTGCAGCAGCTCGTACACTACATGGTGATGGCAGGCTGTGCAGGCTAGCATCAGCGCCGTGTTGCCGCGCGCGTCCTTAGCGTCAAGAGCAGCCAGGGAGTGGGCGAGGAGCTTCTGCACCACCAGCAGGTGGCCGAAGTGGCAAGCGAGGTGCAACGGAGTGATGCCGTCGCTGGCCGCGCACTCCGTCCTCGCACTTCCGGCCACCAGCAGGTCCACCATCTCATCCAAAGCCCACACGCTAGCGAAATGTAAAGGTCCATAGCCACGGAGGTCAGTAGCGTCGACGCAAGCGCCGTGCCCAATAAGCAGCCTCGCGATGGCAAGATGGTCGTTACTGCAAGCGTAGTGCAGTGGCGTATGTCCTAGCTCGTCAGAGGCGTTCACTTCCAGCCGCTGCCTCAGCAGCATCTGGACCACCTCCACGTGTCCAGCGCGATCAGTGCATGCGCAGTGCAGTGGCGTTCGGCCGTGAGCGTCTGGCGTCTGGAGTGACGCGCCGTTTTTCAAAAGAACGAGCACCGCATCCAGGTGACCTCTTTCGCACGATAAATGTAGAGACGTCGCGCCTTCCATAGTTTGAGCATTGACAGACGAACCACACAGAATCAGTGCCTCGATGATGTCCACGTGACCATAAAAACTAGCATAGTGAAGCGGCGACCAGCCGTGAACGTTGATCGTGTCTACCATTCTCTCTTCATAACAGCACTTCTCCCTTAAAAGAATGTCCACCACTTCCTTGTGGCCCTTCTGGCAAGCCACGTGCAGAGGCGTGCGTCCATCGATGTCAAAAGCGCGCGCGGAGGCGCCGTAGCTTAGTAGTTCTCTAACGATCTCAGCATCGCCACAACAGCACGCGCTGTGGAGAGGAGTCCATCCGTCTGATGTCTTTTGGTTTATGTAGTCCTGCTTAGCGGTGACTAACTGCATGCTGCATGCGTCCAAGACGATGCTGTGCCTTGGTTCCGAGGAAGACGAATTAAACGTCAAGGGTTCACATTCAGGTTGACACGGGTTGCTGTCATCCGGAGCTGCCGAGCCCTTCCCAAGTGTCTTGTCCTCTCCAGCCTGCTTTTGACAGCCTTCTTTGTTGTAGTGCTCCAGCAGCATGTTCACCACCGACCTTTGACCTTTATGACAGGCGTAGTGCAGTGGTGTCCACCCATTTTGATCAATCGCAGAAGTTGATGCACCGTGGCCAATGAGAATGCGAGCAGTAGTCACATGACCCTCGGCGCAGGCGTGATGGAGAGGAGTTCTAAGGAGCTTATCCCATGCATCGGGATCGACGCCGTTCAAAAGCAATCTCCGGGTTAGTCGAGAGTCTCCTTTGCGGCTAGCTAGATGAAGTTTTTTTCCATCGGATTCCTGCGTTCAATAGAAATCAAGACATTCATTCATATTTATGCTTTATCAACAGACTATAGATTCAGCGCAGTAAATAAAGGTCAAGAATGTTGCCCCTGCGTTGTGCGCATCGACAACGCCTCTAATCAAAGTGATATTGCGAGGAAGGTGCCAATGATACAATGCACGTGACTGCATGTTCACACGCTTGTGCAATAATGTCTAATACGTACATGTGTTCAAAAAAGAGAATGCACCCTTACGTTCACATACATGTAGACGTACACGCTTGTGTATAAGTAGATGTGACAAAATAATACAATAAAAAATCAGTAAAGATAATAATGAAACTGTATATCTTCAAGGAATATAATGATTATTAATTAAAGGAATCTAATTATATTAATTTCGTAATATTTAAAAACTAACTTGAATGCCTTGGTTAGCTCCCATATTTTTACATCAACCTTTCAAGCTGTCGGAGAACGAAACCGCGTTGGACGAACCATGCCACCTGTGTATTTCAAGGCGTCGAAATACGAGGTCTCTGTGAACTTTTGAAGATGACAGGCGACTACCTGGTGGTCGAAATTATTGGATGTGACACACTCATGACTAGTTGGCTTATAGTAGCCGGAACTTCTGCAGGAGCTGACACTATCCTCACTTCGTCAAGATAAGAAATCTGTCCCAGTGATGGAAGAAGGGTGAACAGATTACACTTCGCCACCATGCAAGGATCTGATACGATCGCAACAAAGCTGTGAAGGTCATTTTTTCGGTTCTACTATTATGGGATCCATGACTGTAGAGAATACTAGGCCACGATCGCTGATAGCCCAGGTATGCTGGAATTTTGTGTTAAGGCGCCCGTCTATGCATGTCAAGAGAGCTGAATGAAGACGAAAGTGAGAAGTTCCGAGAAGGGGGACGACGACGAACTGGATGTACACGTCCTGGTAGGCGTGCTGTCACGTGACAGGATAAAAACTACACATCAGACTGCTAACATGCAATCTCACAAGCGCCTGTCTACACACATAGCATTCGTCGTCGTTTGAAAAGATCTTGGAGAAGGTTCGGTCATGGAACACTGAGTCTGAAACAGACACGAAGGCCACGATTCAGTTTGATAGGGTTGATAGGGTTAGCCGGGTAAAATGTTGTCCTATGATGTCATTTGTAATTCGTCAGTCTTACACATCTTTGTACACATCTTTGTACACACATCCTTGTACAAACCTTCAACGTGTATTTTGGGCTGTTCAAGTTTAGCAGAATATGTTTTCTTCAATTAACTTGTCCATTTTTCCTAGTAAGTATTTCATAAGCAAACACGAATGTTTCAAAAGACTGTGTGTGTGACAGTAGCCGTTACTGCCGTTGGGTAATTTAATATAAAATTTTGCATTCAGCTATGTGAGCAGCGACGCCAGTTGGATTTCCCAGTGTGTTCGGTCTTATCAGTACAGATGAAATGTGTGGGGGAGAGGGAAATGTGAAACGGAATGTCTCGAGTGTATTACAACAAACTCAGCATTAGGTGTATCCTGTTTAGAAGACAAGTGGCATGACTGTAAACTCACATACTTTTTCATTTCCTAATAAAATTGTTAGTAGAAAGAGAGGGGTTATCATAAAGACCCGGTGACACACACACCCGGTGTCTTACTCGAGCAGTCCTTCCCGAAGGATCTGAACCAGATTTAGCTAAGTGCATTGAATGATGCTGCAGACGACTTTCTACTAACCTTTCATCTTTTTGTAGGGGTAGAAAGAAAAAAAAAGAAACGCCAGCAGAAAATGTCACTGCAATATATCTTCGCTACACGAACATGAGGCTTTCTCGTGCTCGTTCAGGGTCTTATGATGTTGTTTGGTTACTGCGAGCGAGAGCAAAGGATGTGTATAAGAAAGTGATAACAGCAATAAATAGCCCAGCAGAGTTCTACCGAGAAATGAGGTTCTGTTGGACAGGTACAATATCGCCCGATGAGACACGGGTGTTGACCTGTGTTTTATCATGAAGTCTTGGACGACACACACACCTGCCGCCTGAAATAAGGGGCTGACGTCACGAACAGGTGTGCTTTCTAGGCTGCTTGCTACTGGGAGACACAAGAGGCAAGGGATCGCTGTGAAGGGCTAGTCGCTTGTATCGTGTACTAGCAATGTGTACTAGATAATGCCTTCTTTCAATCAGGCCCCTTCTTAGCCCCCGGGGATCCGAGTCATAGGGATTAATTTGAGCCTATAGTTACCTCACTAATCAAAAGCATGGGGTCCCTGACAACTATCAGAGGCGCGGAGCCCTAGGCAAATGCCTCGTCTGACTACCCCTAAGCACGGCCCTGCTTTCAAGTATCACAACAGTCTTTCTCCGAGTCCTTTAATAATAAATAACAATAAATGCAAAATTTGTGAAGCGCATACTTGCACTCGTAAGCAGTAAGCTCTTTACACATCGGGGTCGAATGCGGTTACCTTTTTCACTGAAAGGCTCATAAAATCTAGAATGGTATGGGGTGATTTTACAGTTCTGCACATAATTTACGACCAGATACAGATGCCGGATAAAAATGCGAGTTGTGTGCCGAGTTGAAAATTAGTCCCCCACGTCACTTGCGTCTATACTGTGCCTCATTCTCAACTTTGCGTTCAGTTGTTATCAAATCACATTCCGCTAATGTAACGTTTACTTGTGTGAGGGACTGCATGCTCGTACAATTGTAAGTTTGTACCGTGCACCTCAAGTTATTAAATCCTAAGGTGGGAAATTACTGTTCACCTCCCCACCCCCTCCACACACACACCAGCGCTGTTTTTCTTCTCAGATCACCGGATGTTTATCAGAAGAATACACACTTCCTGTTTCTCGTGGATAGTAACATTTAGAACAATGACCACCACGCTTGGCGCATGCGAGTCTCGGTGACATCAGATGAAGAATATAATTATAGATATAGATTATCATCACTAGGAACCTCTGACATGGCCCCATTCTGCAAACGCTGAGAGCCTTAGCGTGTTGGATGAAAAATAACCGAAGGAAGAGCGAGACCATCGCTCCTAGGTTCACTGTAAAAGATCCGGCTTACCAAGGAAGAAGGAAATACTGTACTGCATTTTCTATGGTAGCCACCCAACCAAAGCCCTCTCTCTCACACACACAAACACACACGAGCATGCACACATACAAAAGGGAAAGAGAGCGTGGTTGACGTATTGTAGCTAGTCTCCAAGTCTGTTAAAGCAAATAAATCCAGCCTTATACATACATCGATAGTAACGGTGAAACTTATTATAGGAAGTGAAAATAAAGGGTGGGCATCGTACGATCGCGCTGTACTGCGGACTCACACTCACCGTTACCTGGACATATCCTTCTCTAACTCGCAGGACTGAAAGCTATTCACCCACCGACTTAGTCCTGGCCCAGTGCGACGTGCAGCGAGCTGGCGGTGCGTCAAGGAGACGGAGGCGAGTGGCGGTCTCCTGTGCCGGATACGCCTCTTATGTCGCAGCTGGGCGGCCAGCTGTCACACTGGGGTCACAAGGTCTCTTTTCTCATCCGCGTCTCGAAGTGCCTGCGGACGGATAATTCAGGCGCGTGGCTGGCCGTGTGTATGTGACAGTGAGCCGAGGCACGTGTTGTGAGCAGTGTTCGTACATACCACAACTGTAAACAGGGTCGGTATTTGCTTAATTATTGGCTGGCTTGGAGTAACACATCAAAATACCCACTTTCCCAGAGTTTGTCATTAGTTTTGTTGGAACAAATTTGACTTACTAGGACACAACTTTATTTTTGCCCCACGAAGGTCTAATTTTAACACTCATGTGCATACTGTATTTTAGTTTGTCGAATTGTGGTCTGCTTACAATACAGCGGTAACAAAGATGTGAGATATATATATATAAAGTCTGGTACTTCGGCACTTGACCACAAGACATTCTGGAAGACTTGTCGAGTATCGATCACTTTTGCCCCAGAAGAAATAATGTAAATGTAATCAACTGGTTCTAGAACCACTAATAGCTATAACTACTTTGTATTTGTCACCACTTTTAATCCTTTCGCTATATCAACTGCTTTAATTATTTCTTTAATGTTTTAAATTTTCCAATATGGCGCAGACTAACTATGCCGAACTTTCTTCTGAATTCACACATACCCTACTCTAATACTTGGCAATAAGTTCTCGTTTTAAAACAGTTGTTATTTCTGTTTTCGTCTTTCCTTCAATTTTAGCACAATATAGACTTCGAAGTTGCGTGCCATGATGACCATATAGTGGGTGTGCGCGCGCACGCACGCACGTAAAAAAAACACACACACACACACAAACAAAACGAGTTCGTAAACACATTATCAAGACAGATCTTTACTGCTGGAACTCGATGCGCAAAGTGACGCCCTACACTTTGTTTCCACCCGGAATGGTTTGCCGTGATACAGCCTTAGTTGCTGACTCGGCGTAAAACACCAGCATCCCCCCCCCTCGCACACACACCCTTCACCCGAAAAGGTCACGGAGTAAGCGAGCAAGTGGTCGAGCAGCAAAACAGAATTCTCACGAAAATATTGGTCGACTACTGAAATGTTCGAGCACGGAGCAGCGTGTGTGTGTGTGTAAAATTTTATGTTATAAAGGCGGAACTTCCTGTGGGCGTTTTTGAAAATGGTTTCACCCGTGTGAGGGAAGGTGGATACACGCGGTGCCGACAGCTAACAGTCACTTGCCCCCAATTACTACATCGACAGGTGGGCAGGGTACAGGTATACAAACACTGCCGACTGTCCAAGCAATAAAACATCTTTCTCAGCCGACTAGTACTTGCTGTGATTTCGCTTTGTTGTTTATAAATCCGTATGGCAGTGCCTCCAGCCACTGATTTTATTTGCACACCTGTACTTCAACAGCCTATAAGAAACGTTGAATTCCGTGTAACGTAAATCATGAGATGAAGGGCGAAGGTGTTTGAAACTGTAAAAATAAATTAAATGAATTTCAGTTGCAAACTATATTTTTTGTTGTCCACACGAAAGTGTTTGATATTAGGATTAGGATTTGAATTAGGATTTAGGTGTAGGTTTTTGTTTTAGCAGAATGACTAAGCAGAGAAAACTCTCGGTTGAGGTCAAAATTCGGCGGTTAGCAATCTCCTTGGGATGTTTACGCATGCCTAGAGCTTAGAACAAATCGGTGGCAGAACATCGTGGGAAAATACAGTCGCTACCGGGACCAGGGATGGGGAGAGGGACATTCAACCCACAGACTTCTATGATCTCTGGAGTATGTGATTCAACTCATCTCGCGCAAGACAAATGGCGGAGGAGACGGTGTTGTGGAGATCGTATGATGTCATGTCATCTACTTTGCCCAATCGGTACCCATTTCAAAGTTCATTAATTTTTGTGTTATCTTTTAAACTTCCTTTAAGAATTGATATACTGGAAGCTTCGTTTATTTGAACAAGGAGAAGCTTACTAATATCTGAAAAAGGAAGCTTGTGTTAACTGCTCTTTCTCTGGCTCAGTAATTCTCAACAGACTTCAGACACAACGTTTTTTTTTTACAAGATTTTTTTATTGTCTTAACAGAATAAGGAATTAGAATGTAAATAGTGAAGGAATCAACATTAATACATCAGGACACACAGTTATGGTCACAAATGCATTAAAACAAATAAATGCGTTTAGCTTTGTATCTGCTGACAAAGAATAAGGTTAAAGAAAACAAGTATTGGTAGGGTCTTTAACAGATTTTTCTTTTATTTTGTACACAAGATATTTACTTCTGGTTAGTGGCTTTAAACGCCGTCTTTCTTTCCAATCAAAAAATAAATCTTTATATATATATAAACATAAATATATTATATATACTTTACACATAACACTACATATTTTTACTGCACAATATCTATTGTTAAAGTATCACAAAATAGTGCCATTGAATGTGATTTTTACAAACATATTTAACTGTCTGGTTGGAATTTTGTAATCGAGTTTTCACCCATTTCCTACCGCCCTAGAGGTCTGAAATTTTCACCAGTTACTCATTTCGGTTAACAAAGCAATATTAAATCCTTTCCAGCAATCCACAAGTACAACATAATTTGTTATTTAAACTTTATGTGAGAACTTATATACCAAATCAGGGGAGATAGGTAATTTCTGCTCTAGGACTAGTAAACTATTGCTATCTCCCCTAATTCTAACTAAGAAGAGAATAAAGTGACCAATTAAAACTAAAAAGATTGATAGAAAAAATTGAAAAAAGACTACAATGTTTCAAATAAAACAAGTAAACAAACTGTTAGAAACACACTATTATTTTAAATGTACTGAAACTTAAAATATTAAAAAGTGTGAGGGGCATTCGATGTTAGAAACATCGAAATAAAACATTACTACACTATAAAATATTTCCATAAAATTATTTACCCTCTTCATACATTTAAAATAAAAGTGTGTTTAAAAAACTGTTTTTCTATAATATCGAGACAACTGAACAAAGTAATGAAGTTTTGAAACTTCCTCTTTACTTTAAAACAAACGCTTCATCTTCAAACAAAACATGATAGATGTCATGGATAATAGATGTTCGCAAACGAGGACTTCCAGAACAAGTGAACATGTCCACAAATCACTAAAATCACAAAACGTGTTGACAGTAGGGGGAGGGGTTGCTTTTTGTTTGTTTTTCTTTTGTACAGCAAAGTGCACAATGCTACTTAGTGTACAAAATGAAAGGCTTTCCTGTCTAAAGGTTCTTATATCTATATATGTGTGTACATAGCGTGTGTATAATATCGTGGAACTCGAAGTCATTGAAAAGTGCACATGACAGACAATCCTATTATAAAGAAATCGTGTACCAAAGCTGCAATAACAAAATTTCAAAATGATTCAAATGCAAGAACATCATCGCTAACACGACTAGCATATTTTGACTTGACAACCTATACGATTACCTTTTCCTCACACAAATAATGCGATAGCGAGGAACACATCTCGCACGATGCCTGTTAAACAGTCAAATATAGAAAACAAAGGGGGAACTCAAAATACGCGAAGGTATACGCGAAAAAAACTGACATTGAAGTTCCTCGGTCAGGTAACTTTAAATGTATTGTTAGAGTAAACGAAAGTCAAAAGCTTTTTCTCTTCAGATTAAAAAAAAAGTTCCATGTGCGACATGTTATTTTTAAACACAAAGTTTGCAATTTGTAAGAAGCTTCTTTACCATCAAGGTATACATTGTTTCCATTTACTCACAAGCATGTGAGCACAGTCTCTTCATTTGTGTCTTTCATCCAAACAAGTGTCATTCTGTATTCAATTTGTTGCCTGCAAGAAACTTTCCAACTTGTCAATGTCACCAAGCTAGACGAAATAATGAATATAAAAATACTCAAGCACGCACAGGTATCTGTTGGTTTTCGTGCCAGTCATCGGTTATAATCTCTACCGTTGTTGTGTAGTTAATTAAGTATATGGTAATGCTTACAACTATGCACAGCAAGTGTTCTCGTTCATGAATGCGATACAATCGTAGTGGCAGTGGTAGCAGTAAGCGGTTGTCAAAGTAGTGCAGTAGTACTTATGGAAGTTGCTATAGTCAGTTTGAAATGAGTAAAGTGATTCAAGAGGATCACATATTCTATCATTACTTTAATGGATCAAACTAAAAAAAAGAAGTGCAAGCATTTCAGTGTTCAGGTGCTTTGATTTCATTTTCATACAAAGTCTGAAGATTTCATGAAAAATATATTTTGATATTACATCTTAGCATAGTATCGTGTATTTCATCGTCCGATCAAACTGAACATCCGTGAATTCTGACTCTGGCCCCAGCGATAACAGCAAGAAATAAATAAATTATAAACAAATTATTAGTATGAGCACTCAGAACTAATTGTGGACATGTTTTCAATTGATCTGATGATATCGTCGTTCATTTGCTCCTCATTCGCAGGAACCATGTCAACAGGCGCTAGAAGTGTAACTGCATCCTCAGGGCTCGAGGGTTCACTCACTGGAGATATAGTTTGCTTAGCCAGGGCGGAAAGAGCAGAGGGTAACAACTTGTGGGAGTCACATATTCTACAGAGGAGCTGATCTTTGTAATCATCTTCTTTCCACCTGCACAGCAGGATGTATCATGATTAAAAAGCACTTTACAGATGAAATGTTACTATCTGATCATGCGATGCTAAATTAAGATTGATTTTTAAAAACTATACAACCACAAATTTGAACATGAATCACATTGTGTTTTTATATTTTACAATATTGGAGCAATTAAGTTTCTCGACATCTTTTAATTATTTGCACTGTCTTCTGCAAACTATGATAATTCATACTTATTTCTTAATCTTGAATATTTAAGGTGCCAGAAAGAATTCTCTAGCAGTGGATATAATGTCTATGGTGGGTTAGGAGAGCGGGTAGTCGAGTGGTCAGAGCACCAGAGATAGTACACCACTTGGAGCTCTTGTGTCTGGAGGCGTGCACAGTAGCATATAACCGTGTGGCACAACGTACGTCCCGTAGCTGACGATACCTACCTGACTTCGTATTCATCAAGCACTTTTACTCACCCTGTAACCTTGAGCTGGGTTGATCGCTAATCAAAGATAGCAGCTAAAACCCCGTGTTCATCAACTCGAGGTATAAATACCCTACTCGCTTTATGAGCTTGTATTTTATCGAAGATCGTGATTGATTTAATTAAACCCAAGCGAATAACAAAATTTTCTAGACCCAACAAATAAACAAATAAAATAAAAAATAAACTGATCAGATTTATATATATTTTGTATTCACTTTATAATCTGAAAGAAGCAGACGCTGTGAAAAAAACTAAACTTTACAATTGGTATTATGCACTTCGGTTTTTCTCTCCTAATCATTTTGTTTCCAATTGAAAATTGATTAACATTCAGATCATCAAATACTTGTTCGATCAATATCGTTTGGTCAGAATGAATACATTTGACTTTCTTAGCGGCGTGCTTGCTTTTTCCATTTTAAAAAAATGTTACTCGTCTTAGGTTAAAAACCAACCAACCAACCAAAAAAAAAAAAAAAAAAACAACTAAAATATCCATTTCACTCGGCTTGTTAAAAGCAACTTATTAATAACACAAAACTCCATGCCACCCTTTCCTGTGTTCAGTCTGCTCAGTTCCACTCCCGGCGGTTCGATCACCGAATTTCTATAACTCACTTTTCCACAATATGTGTGTGTGTGTGGGGAGGGGGGGAATGTTGCTTTCTATGTTCTGTGCAATGTGTATCCATGTTTGTGTGTGTGTTCATGAAGATGCATTTGATGCCTACACTAAAGCCTGTAGCAATAATATGAACATGTCACCATTGTCTTACAGACTGGTGAGAGACATTTAAAAGCAGCTCGCATTGTACTAAACAGAAGAAGTGCACATTTTCTACTTGTGTCAAAATGTCTCCTAGCCATGATTAACCGTTTAATCTAGTGGTAATGTTTAATATGATAAAATTTCTCAGACATAACCTATTATTTATTTCAAGAAATATGAAACACCAAAGAATCTCTGTTTTTAACCCTTAAGGTTTGAGCTACAAATATCTTCGACATTCTACTTTATTCCTAATTTAATACAAGCAAAATATTTCAATGTCGCTTCGATGACACTTCCACTTCCCCCCAAAAAACAAGATCCTCTCTGTTCATGTTTACAAGGTCTGAATACCTGCCACGTAATCGTTGCAGTTCCGGGCCACTTATCATGCCCCTTTCACGGGCCAGGGCTTCGAGATGGCCAATGCTCATTTTCTGCAGCTGGTGATAGATGTCCTCTGTCTCCTTCTTAGGTAACTAAAAGCATTAAAAATGGAACAATTTTTATACATTTGACAAAATGTAAATGATAAATATTTAATGAATTGATTAGTATGCATGGCCATTTACGGTTTCTTTACGGCAAGTGCAGAAAACATTTCCATAAAGAGTGGCGATTACAAGAACACGAAGTAGTAGAAAAGTAGCTTTGATGTCTGTCTGCTGTTGTAGGCAAGGGACTATGTCAAGAGTATGTGTGCTATCTTGTCCCAGAGAAAGTCTGAGTGAAAACTTAGGTCTCATGCTGCATTAGAATCATTTTCTCGGATTTTTATTGATTTATTCTTTTTGTCTGCAGTCCATAGAGGACAGAACCTTGTGCTTCTGAACATAGCAGTGGTAATATAAAAGTGTGCATGAACGATAAGCCAGGCGTTCCGCAAGATAAGCGTTTGGTGAGGTCATTCTTTGTAGATGTATAGCTTCTTAAGTCATAAATATTAAGAGCCACTTTAATACATAATTTGTCGCTTTGCTAGTTGTATTTATGTGTACAACCTTACAAGCTACGTACGGTTAAGTTCAGAACCATCTGTGCCCTGCTGGAGATGGTGAGGTTATCATCACGGTTGTTGGCATTAATGTTTGAGAGCTGCTCGAGCTCGACAAGACACTCTAAGTCAGGGCCTGGAGTTGAGTCTGGCTTGTTTTCCAAGTACCAGGTTTTATCGATGGGCGTCAGATCCCCGAACCTCGCCTGACGCTGGTCTTCGCAGTCCATACACCAGCTCACACAGTAGTCGTTCAGGGTATAGCGCTGAAAAGTGTTCAAGTTCACCCACAATCAAAAAAAAAAAAAAACTGGTATGGAGCTCTATTGTTTAAAATCCTTCCTCTCTACTTCCTTCCCCTCCTCCCATTTTACGACTTCTCTTTGCCCGTTTTCCTCAACTGTAACGCTTATATTTATCATAATACCTGTTTGATGGCGCTAATATAGTCTCCATTTTTCTTTTTCTTATGTTGCCAGTTGTCATCATTTCCCACAAATTCAAATGACATTCTCAAATTCGAGGCTTCTAACGTATCAGTAAGTCGCAAAACTGACTTTCCCAATACGTCGTCTTCGTCTGGAAAGGCGAAATTCTAGAATGAAACAAAAGATGAAACAGACATTCTTAATTACAAATCTTAATTGCTACATTCAACAACATGTAGATCAATTTTTTACGTCTATCCACACTTTACAGACAGCAAAGGTAACAAAATATTTTAACCTACAGGCTAATGTATAAAAAAAAAAATTGCTTGGAAGTTACTTCAGAATAGAAAATAACTTTTCCGAATATTTTCGAATTTAACATTACTTTGTAAACGTTTGTGTTCAGTTTATTATGTAGTCTGTGTGTGATTCTTCTTGAACTAATTTGTCTTTCATCTTTTAATGTTTTAGCTATAGATATTGTTCAAGGAAAACATGGATTGTGTACTGTTATTTTATATCAGGTCACATAGTGTTTTCATATCTCTATACCCTTTTTATTTTTCTTCTTCTTCCTATCTAAACTAAAGACAAAGGCTAAAGGAGCAAACCATTACAGAAAATCATGATGCTTATACAGCGAATGGTGTGGGGCGAATGGTTCAGATCGTGACACCCTCACTACTGACTGCTAAAGAGTCTAGGAACGCAAAGAAACGTCCAGTGAATAGATGCAATCACTAGTCATATCCCCTCCAAAAAAAAAAAAAGAAACAGCAAACAATGCGAGAACTACAGAACAGAAAGCCTAATCAGCCATCCAAGCAAAGTAATGCTGAAAATAATGCAGAATCGCGTCAGATTTATCCATGAGGACCTGCTAGCAAAAGAACAGGCTGGCTTCAGACCAGGAAGGAGCACAATTGTGATCTTTAACTGCTGCACCCTGACACAAAATCCTCATCAGCGGGACCTGTATCAAAACTTTATAGACTTTAATAAGACTTTTGATAATCTGGCATGAGAGACTATGGAATGTGATGCAAAATTTCAACATTTCAAAGGGTTTCATTTAAGCGCTGTATATGAGCTCGACCAGTGCAGTCCTGCTGGATAATCAAAGTGGAGCTTTCTTTCACACGACAGTAGGTTCCATCAAAGGTGCTCCTATCATTTGCAGTGTTCAACATCTTCGAGAACATCATGCTTGAAACCCTCCATGGCTATCCCACTTCCATTTGATAACAGACACTAACAAAGAACTGTAAGACCTTACCAACAGACTGACAGTTCCTAACCCTGACAGTTCCAGTGCATATGGAATGGAGACAAACACTGAAAACAGTAAAGTCGTGGTCACTGGCGACGGAAGGAAGAAGATATCTAGACGAAGGGAGTAATGCTCGAAGAGATCAACAGCTTTAACTACTTTGGAGCGACACTCCCCAAAGACGGCAGCTCCACAACAGATATCCGCATTAGGGTCCAAATAGCAACAGCAGCAGTCCCTATAGGGGTGGACAGGGTCTGGCGCAGTCATAATATCAGGTTAACAAGACAGTACAACCTGTACAAGTCGCTCGTAGTACCAATCCTGCTTTACGGACGTGAAACATTGAGTTGCCGATTGGAAAAGGAGAATCTAGGCATTTGAAAACCTATCACTCAGAACCCCTACTTGCAACAGTTAAGCGCAGTAAGCTCGTCTGGTTTGTCGAAAACACTCTTTAAAGTAATTTGGAGAGTATCCAGAGAAATAACTGGCTTAGGAACGTAAAGGAGTAGACTGATCGTCCTGTCCAGGACCAAGACAGGCATGACAGGTGGACCTTGTCAGCTGCCGCGTGGATCCATGTGCTCCCCAGACGACTGGCACTAGTCAGAGGACGAATTAACGATTGAATGAATGAGATCAGAAAGTCGTCCTCCTCTAGTAAATGAAAGTTAAAATATCAGCTTGCCTAACTACTATTTAAACGTTGCAATTCTTCATTCGAAACAAATTGTACAGCAGTAAAATTGTTTAAAATATTAACAGGATATGGCTAAATAAAGTATAACATATTTTCAACCATAAAAATGCCAGATGCATTATCTATAAACAATGAACACATTTCATATCTTTTTCTATTACAGCAGCATCTGTAATAATTATAATATCTAAAATCTTCACCAGTTTATAAAACTGAATTTTAAAAAATACGGAATTGATATTTTTGTTTAAAAAAAAAAAAAACAAAGCAGGGAAACGGTACCTTCCGGAAGTCCTGGATCTTTAATCTGTCATCCCACACCACTACTCTCACATTTGCTGCTCGTCGACCACTGCTTCTCTCGATGTAAGAACCGTAAGCCATGGCATTAAGGTGTGGCGGTGGTTTTCTGGCTCTGCAGCACGTGCAAAAGTAGGCGCTAAAGTGGTCCGTGGTGATCGAGATCTTCCCTTCAGGCAACAGTCTAAATGTTGCACTCTGGTCCCACTCAGTGGTGTCTTCTACTTCCTCCTCCACACATGGCTGCTCTTCGTCTTTTATCTGTGGTATATAGTTATTACTATTTGGACGAATTTCTTGAAGACAGGAAAATGTTTTGGGTTCAAAATTCTCCGTTTCTTCGTGGTTAGCTCGACGCGGCCGGTCTGTAATATCCGGTGATTTTAGGTCTTCGCGACTTTGATGCATCACATCACGAGTACCAGCTTCAGCAGCTTTTTCTCCATATTTTACCTCTGGTATTGCTTCACTGCAGATCTCTGTTGAATCCTTTATAAATGTGTTTGTCCCTTCGGGTCGTACTCTATTGAGACTGAGGTGTCCGTCCGAGTGTTGTAAGACGCAGTACACGTGGATAAGGTCAGGATCGGGGTCAGGCGGTAAGCAGTGAGGCAGCTCGATGCGGAAGGGGCCCTTCAAGAGGCTGAAGCTGTGGCTGGAGCTGTATTCGGCCACAGGGCTGGCCAGCCATTCCTCCTTCTTGTACTGAAGCTTCGTCCGCAGCACGTGACGCACGTGAGCAGCGTCTGCGCAGACAGCAGACTTGACGTCAATCCACTGGCCGAGGTGGACACAGCTCTCCGGTACGTGCAGCACAATATCGGAGTTTAGTTTCTGCAAAGTTCCACCAGCGCTGGAAAAACTTTTACCTACTTGCCAGCGAGGACTGAAAATTGGAGAATGTGATATATCAATATCAGGACCAAACTCCAGCAATGAATTGACTTTCTTTGTCTCACTACCGTCTTCTGCATCTTCTCTTGTTTGTTGATTGTGGTGAAGTTCGTCCCCTTTGTCATTACTTTTCTGTTCCATGGAAAGAGCTGACTTGTGCTGGAAACTTATTTTCGACTCGTATGAGCGCTGATCATTGAAGCCATTAGCTTCTTTTACGTCTGTGATTTTATCTAACAAGGGTTTAGCCTGAATATCTTCTTTTACAAGTATGGTCTCTTTAGGAGGGTATTTCATTTCTTGCGCTGTTGAAGCCATCATTTGCGTCCTCCCTTCTAGTTGGGGCTCTGATGATTTAGTTTGAGGAAAAGCTCTGTGTTCTGTGTCAACTAATTTATCTTCTGAAAAAGTATTCTTCCCAGTTTGTAACAGGATATTTTCAATATTTTTCTTATTAAGCAATTTGGCAATGCTGAGTGGCGTGTGTCCTTCAAAAGTAGTACTGTCTGTTTTAGATCCGTTTTGTAAAAGAATAGTTGCAACATCAATGTGATCGTTTTGACACGCTAAATGCAGTGGTGTCCAGCCTCTGAAGTCTTGTGCATCAACCTGTGCACCATTGAGTAATAGCAGTTTGGCTATGTCGCTATGTCCATTGAGACTCGCATGATGGAGCGGAGTTTTGCCCTCTATATCTTTTGCTTCAATTTCAGTTTTGCTTCTTCTGAGCAAAATATCCACAATTGTAAAATAACCCAAGTTCGAAGCAATGTGCAGAGCTGTGAAGCCGTTTGCATCAGCAATGTCAGGCCTAGCATTGTTTTCACAAAGGCATCTCACGATCTCTGTAAACCCTCTCTCACATGCTACAGACAATGGCGTACGACCTGCTTTATTTTTAGCATTAATGAATGATCCATATTGTATCAGAAGCTTCATGATTTCCAAGTGTCCGGTTAAACACACTAAGTGCATTGGCGTCATCCCGTTTATGTCTGCCACGTTGACATTAACTTTGGCCAAAAGCAGTCTCCTAACAATTTCTTCATTTCGTGAAAACCATGCAAAGTTTATGGGTGCTTCACCTGGTTTTGTAGTAATGTCACCTTTAGTGCAGTCGGCGAGGAGGCTGCCCACTATATCGTGGAACATAAAGCATGCTTCATGCAAAGGTGTCTGTCCTTGACAATTCATGGCATCAACGTCTGACCCTCTTTCAATTAACAAGTCTACGACCTCTTTGTGACCATTAAAACTGGCAAAGTGAAGTGGAGTACAACCATTTATGTCCTTGGCTTCAACATTTGCGAGATTTTCCAGAAGAATCTCTGCAATATCACGAGCGCCGAAAATGCTAGCAAAATGTAGAGGTGTTTGTCCCGTAGAAGTAGTTTCGTCTAGTGAAACTTTCTCTTTGAGCAATAGTTCAACAACATTTTTCTGGCCAGAACGGCAGGCAAAGTGAAGAGCTGTTATACCATTGTTACTTTTTAGCATGACATTAGCACCCCTTCGAATTAAAACCTCTGCTGCGTTAGCATGGCCGCGTACTAAAGCAATGTGCAGGGGAGTGACATCATCTGAAGTTGTAACGTCCACATTACTGGACTTTTCGATGATAAGATCCAAGATACGCTGGTCCCGACACTGGCACGCAAAGTGAAGCGGCATCCATCTTCTCTTATTCTGGTGGTCAGTTTTAGCGCCAAGGTCGACCAGCAATTTTACAACTTCAAAACTGTCGGCAAGGATTGCTGCTGTTAGAGCGGTATTTCCTTCTGTGTCTTCTGCTTCAAGATCTGCGCCGTGCTGTAACAGTTTTCGCACGAGGTCCAGAACGCCACTACGGCAAGCTAAATAAAAGGGTGTTGTCTCACCTACCTTTGTCTTTTCATTCGCATGAGCACCGTGAATTAGCAGAGTGTCGACAACGTTCAGGTGACCCCTTATGCACGCCCAGTGCAGTGCTGAACAACCTAACGAATCTTTCTCGTACACGCTGGCACGATGACGCAGCAGCACGTTTACAACATCCATGTGTCCATTAAAAGAAGCGTAATGTAATGGTGTAACTTCACTGGCGCCCCCTATCATCAGTGTTTCAGCAACTTTAACATGCCCACTTTCACTTACAGCGTGAAGAGATATTACTTTATGCTTTGTTTTTGAATTTACGTTTGCTTTATAGTCAAGAAGAAGTTTAACGGCTTCCAGAAAACCGTTCAATGAAGCAACATGCAAAGATGTGAATCCATCCTTGGCTGGGTGATCTACATCAGCACCTCGCTGCAGCAAAATTCTAACGGCATCCACTTTGTTGCACAAGCTCGCAAGGTGAAGGGGAATTCTTCCGTAGATATCTTCTGCATTCACATTGTGCCCCAGATCGAGCAACATGCATATCAGCTCTTTGTTTCCATTATGGCAAGCACAATGAAGTACAGTGATGCCTTTTGTGCTTACTACATCAGTCTCAGCTTTATGAGAAATCAGAATATCAACAATTTCTTTATGCCCATTGAGGCATGCATAACAGAGTGGTGATAACCCTTCATTGTTCTTAGCATTTATCAAGGCATTGTTCTCGATAAGCTCTTTAATGATGTTAAAATAACCAGAACAACTCGCAAACATTAGAGGTGTGTTTAAAAAAGCGTCCTGGGCATCTACCAATGCTTTGTTTGAGAGAAGAATGTCTACAACTCTTTTATTTGGTTGCAAACAGGCCAGATGCAGTGGGGTCTGTGCCATTGTATTCTTTGCTTCTACTTTAGCCTTGTACTGAAGAAAAAGTTTCACAAGTTTTTCGTGTCCAACGTACGATGCGAGATGTAAGGCCGTCATTGCGAATTCGTCTTCAGCATTAACATCACAATTATTGTTTACCAGTAAAATACTGATGTCACTGCGATCCTTAAGACTAGGGAAGAGATCAGCTTTAAAACCCAACCTTCCCTCGAGCCTTGCTTGTGAAATCACGTGTGCAAGGTGCGCGCAAGCCAGAAGCAATGGTGTACTTCTCTGGATGGTTACAGCGTTTAAATTTGCGTTCTTCCGTATCAGTATTTCCACGGCTTCTTTGCATCCCCAAAAACAAGCACCGTGTAGAGGTGAAAAGCCAAGCACGTCAGCTGCCTCTACGTCTGCATTGTGGTCGATCAGTAAACTCACGACTTCCCAGCGATTACGAGCACTTGCGACATGAAGAGGTGTTGCGCCCTGGTTGTTTCTGGCATTTATGTCAGCTTTGTTCTGAAGTAAAGTCGTTACCACGCTGATGTTGTCAAACTGACATGCAGCATGCAGTGGTGACCACATCACAGCATTAACAGCATTTACATCGGCTCCTTTGTTTACCAGAAGCTTCACGACATCCCCGTGGCCTCTGCAGCATGCAAAAAACAGTGCTGTTTGCCCCCCTACCGCATCCCTTGCATCAATGTGCGCTCCGTGTGCCAACAAAATTGTAACTACCTCAGCATGTCCATTCCAGCTAGCAATATGGAGGGGTGTTACCCCATTCCTTGTCTCCTGGACATTGACACCAGCTGCAAGTAGCTTCTTAAGAACTCCAACTTCACCGTTTACACACGCCAGGAAAAGTTTACTCACTGCGTCATCGAACTTCACGCTGCCAGGCTGGAAAGCGCCTTCAAGTGCTTGCTTTTCATTTGAAAGAAAAGCCTCCAAAACTGGTTTCTTTATCTGAGATTGTAGATTATTTGTGTATTCGTGTACACTTGCTATCCCTAGGTCTTTTTGAATATTCGACATTACTTCTGGATTTTTCAGCTTCATGAGGTGCTCCATATTTGACGAAGTGACCCATTTGGGGGTTTCGACATTACTGTTTCCAATTCTTTCCAAGTTTTCGATTAGGTTCTTGTAGCTATTTTCTCCCTTCTCTCCCGAAAATGTGAAACTTAGATCTTTGCTGATTTCCCCGGGTGATTTAATATTACTGATGGCCACTTCCTTCTCCATTTTTCAAAATTTGTCGATTTTTAAGTGGTAAGTTTTGAGACTTAAAAGAATTTATTCAAAGCTGATTCCAGATTGTGACATCTTGAGGTTATTCGCCTGATTAGGAAACAAACAAGAGGATATTAAAGTAATTATCTTAAACTGTCTCGTTTATCTTAATTGCGTATTAATCTATGTCTTCCGGTCTATGAACGTCATATATTAACTTTAAATAACTATTTACAGACAGATTGAACAGTATATAATAAAAACGTGTCGAGCCGTAGAGATGACCGTTAGACTGATATGTGTGTGTGTAAATAAATACATGCATATACGTTCAATCGGAGTTGAGAGAGAGAGAAGATATAACAGCATTATCTAGGTCCACAGGATCCATAATGTCCAAAAAATTGGAATCCAAGCATTTTGCGCGGCTTAAGTGAATTCGCGGTTTACCGGACCGCGGCTTAATGGCTCTACATTGTACACGAAATTTCCGACATTATATATGCAACCCGCTCACGTTTTTCCGTCCATTTAAGTGTGGATTTAAAACAATGTAATACGAAAAACAAGCGGCATCAGAACCGTATCCAGGTTGTTGTGAAGCATTGTTGTAAAACGGAAACTGCTGCTATAAAGCATTCCCGGTAGAAAGCATCTATCAAACGTTTTCGCCATTTCACTGCTTACAGCAGTGCTGCTTGCTTCTTACCGACAGATGCTCGTTCAGGTATGTGTGTGCGCTGTGAAGGTACAGGTGGGATTTCGCGACATTATTAAGTGGACAATATGTACGAACGTTGACAAGTTTGGAGAAACATTGGCCTATATTTGTCTGGTTTAGAAGGGATTTTAGCAGTGATCATAATTTATAAACCGAGAGCTGGACAGACGACACCTGACAGGGGTGGTAGTTGTGTGGTGAAATGTTCGTTTGTCACCGCTGCAGCGAGGACAGTCGGGTCTTGGGCTCAGTCTCGAAGGATGGCGTACTACTGTCTCGATGTGGCACATGCTGACCGTCGGGGGGTTCTCTTCGCGTACAGTACTTTTGTCCTCCATAACATACTTTCCTCTACAAGTGCTAAATCATTGTATGTACTAGCATTTAATTGCTCTAAATTAAACCAGCCAATATCATCTGACTAATCGCTGCGTTTACGAGTAGGCGCTATGGCAACTGATCGATAACAGACATGTTTCCTACTAGTGCTTGCGTGGCACGCAAAGCTGTTCATGACCGGTTGCCGTCTCGCAACAACAAAACCAAAGAGAAGAAATCCCGCAAATTCAATGTCCCGTTTGTACATTCTTGTGGTTATATAAGTTAAATACGATAAAAAATAACTTCCTGTCTGCAAAAAACTATTAATAGTTTTAAGAAGGAACGCTACTTGAATTCAGCTTTTAATAAGACGACGGTACGTGGGAAAATAAATCCTTAGCACACTACTATATGAAATTCAAAGAAGAAAAACATTCTGAACTTTTTAGATATAAATGGCTGATGAAAACTTACATTTTTGCTTGCCGTTCTGTAGCTTTTGTCAGTGAGGTGCCTAATGTCCTTGTTGAAGTGATCTATGAACTCATTGAAGTTCCTAAAACAATTTAAGAGAGCCTGTTCAAATCGCTGACACAAAGTACCATTTCCACAATAACAGCTTGTGAAGTATCACAAACACAGGTGGACTGATGATCGGTTCAAAATTTCCCAATGAAAATTCTCACTATGGCGACACAAGGACATGATTGAAAGGCTTCTTCCGCTATACGCCTCAGCTTTGAGCATGCGCAATCACTTGGATACTCTCGGAAAGCTGCTACTTTCGATTTCCTTTTCTGCTAACTGGACTTTTATTTAGAATGTTGAAACAAACTCCAAAAGTGTTTTAGACAGAAAAGCAAGTGAAATGTCATTTTAAATTACCCACAAAGTGTATTTCTCAATTTCTTCATTACACTAACCGTTAAGTCCCGCTCATTCTTTTTTTTCAAGATAACTAGCTATAAATGAAACGAAAATTTGATTTCACAAAATATAAATATGTTTTCTCAAAATATAAATACAGGCAAATGTATCCCACCTCCCCCTGCATTAGGATTTGTCGGATTCTTCTGCCTCTTGTTGGCTTCGGTGACTGTATACTTGTTAGAATGTGGGTTTTACATATACATATATAACTGTTCCCTAAAGTTTTCATGCATCACAAAGAAATTAATCGTTGTGTGGGCGGGTGTTTGTGCGTATTGCTTTAATGGGTGGCTAGCAGGGTGTGACTGCTTAACAAAGCATTCCACTACTTATAATCTTCCAAATGATGGACAGACAAATATATGGGGCTTCTACACCTGTCTCCGCGAAAAAAAAAATTGGTCTCGTTCCTCGTCCACCATAAGAGCTTATTCACATAACTACTTGTTGTGGCAAGTAAAATTCTTAGAAAATGAGACGCGGCGTTTATGATAGTGTCCACGCTTTAAGTTTCATTTGTATTTTTATATTTGACCACCTTTTTAATTTGGGGGTTTTGGGGTGAAGTGGTGTGGAACCGGGAGTTTTGTAGTTTAACACACTATTAAGATATACCAAATGAGATTTAGAAATGTAGTGTTTTTGATACCTATATGCACAAAAAGAAATAAATGCCATGATCTACTTGTTTTACAGTCTTTTGATAACAGATAAACGTCAGATCCTTAAATATTTGTCATTAGGTTTTCATTATAAAAATTTACATTCTCATCTTGTAACAGTGAAACTAAGCAAATCGTCATAAGATTAAATGAAAGATAAATATCTATTAACCATACATAATCAAAGCCTGAATGAAAGTTTTTTTTTACTAAACTAAGCTATTTCCTTTGTCTTCATCCAGATTCCACATTCAAGTCTTTCGAAAATCTGTACCGTCCAAAGTGCAAGTAAAATTGAAAGTTCTTAGCTCTGGTACTGTAAAGAAGCCAGACTATAAAAAAAAAACAACAAACTAAAGATATCAACTGTCTTGTATAACCATATTGGAAGTATCACATAATAAACAATCACCAAGTGGCAATTACAAATATAAAAGTCAATGAATATGAACTCAAGAAAGAACGCAAGTTGGCGGATAACAGAAACCAACACCAACACTAAATTTTGAAACATCACGAATATTGTGGTGAGGTCTCACCAAGTTTCAGTCACTGAAGTTGACTGGGACCTGCAATATGTCACAAACATCAAACTTATTTAACTAAATCTGCATACCCAGAAAATCAATAAAATAAAAAGAATCAAAATCAAACTTAGGTGTATATGGTGTTTGAAACAAACCATACATTTTCTTTCCCACATGTGAGTGAGCGTTTGTTTCATTTATACAAAATACACACTGAAAGCCCTGTGGGAGGGGAACAGAGAAATTGATGTTTTATGCCAAGCCAGCAACTAAGGCTATATCATAGCAAGACAGCCAGCCCTGTAAAATACACCACATGCAAAAGAAAGAATAGTAAGCCTAAGGCAAGAACTGAACCAGGACAGCCAACCCTCAATGTATTACTGACAGGCGCTAACCGTTGCGCCACCAGACTGCCCTCTAAAAGCCCTGGGTATTCAAAAACAATTTTGTTTGATATACATCATCAGTAACAAAGCCAAAACAACAGATGTCACAATATACTTTCATCAAGTTATATCATTAAAAGACTTGGGTAAGAACTGTTTAATGCATTCTGATTGGTTTTGTTTTTACCAGCCCTATGCAATCCCTAGTTTAATTATTCTCAAACCCAACAGCACAGAAAAGTTCAGGACATTTTGAACTGCTTATTTTTCTCACCCATTTATTCTCGATTTAGAACTAATTTATTTTCTTTACAAAATTTTTACCTGTTAATCTGCATGTGTTCCCTCAGCATTCTTCTTCCTTGCATGAACCAGCCCTTTAAGAGATTTTAACATTTATCTCTAATCTGTCATATTTGATTTGCAAGTTATTTAATGCCAAGTGTCACTTGCAAATAAGTTGTTTCCGTATGTAAAACAAGGAATTGCACATGTAAAGTACAATCCGTTCTGAGTGTATGTGAACTGAGACTGACCAGTACATATAAGAATGATGGCTTTCTCAAAACTGGATAGAAGTCTTTATCACAGCAACCTGTTTGAAAATACAGTCCTTAATAAAAAAAAAAATGATGCAATTAATAGGATTAAAAGTGTGAATTTCCATCAAACAGAAACTTCTTCAAATAGCTTGGCAATTTTCAAAGCAGTCCCCAGGAGGCTAACTGAAATCATGTTGACTATCATTGCTACCACCACACCTTGTGGGGGAGTGCAGCTGATTTCTTCAAGTTCAGCATTTTTTGTAGAGGGTATGATTAGCAGAACACTGGACGCTCCAACTGCACCTCCTGTATGGGATACATAAAAGTGCCCCTTTCGACCACTGCCTACTTCTTGTTGCTCGGGCACAACAGCCCAACCCATAGCATAGAATCCATCATCAACCACTTTATATTTAGCAAGGGAAACAGGTGACCATATCTGCTGCATGGTGGATTTCTTGAGGTATCCTGGCAGTCTACGATCTGATGTAGACTCACCAATGTTATCAGCATCTCCGCTTCTCTCTGTTTCTCTATTCTGCTCAAGATTAATTGTGTCTGGAAGCTGATAGCTGTACAGCATGGCATTTCCAAAGCGGACAAGATCTGGTGCTGTTGACATCATACCACCGCCGGCATACTTGTGAGAGCATTCCACATATGGAGCATTCACCAGCTGGTTTTTCTTGCTCCGAGCATAGAACCTGTGTAATGACAGAAACTATTAGACTATATATCATATGTATGTGTATATATATACTACCAGTAACTTACAACCTAATTTTTAAATGCCACATCACTATGCTAATACTTTTTTGTCTTTCTGTGGTGTGTATATATACATATTAACACAATGAGCTATTTTGCTGCATAATTCTGATCACTATCACATCAATGTGATCTTGGCCCAGTGTGATAATACGCACAGCAAATTAATATATACATTAAATAAATGATAAATTATACAACATTAACATATAATGTATTATTAAATTCTAATACATTTTAGAACTATTTAAACAGTCTTAGTCTTTTTATTATTAAGACTTGGTTTCACTTTATACCTCCTTAATAATGGACAAATCATTCCTTACCAAAGGATATCATGCTACGTTACCCAAGATTATCTTGAAGAACTGAGTAAAAATGGGGAAAAAAAGTTAGCTTCATAAAGAAGCAGATGACAATTTTCATATAGCTCAGCATGTCAACCACACTGGGTCAAGAATACCAGAAATAACATTTCTACATCAATCATTTCCTTTTAGAACAGACAAATAGTAGATGTGAAACGCTGCATATGAAATATATTTAAATATGTGTTTGCTGACAGATACACAAGTGCATGCATCTTTGAAGTTCACCCACCTGGCTCTATTGTAGATAATAGGCTGATTTTTCTCTAGGTAGGTATTTTCTAGTCCAAGGTCTTTGAACAGTTTGATCATCAAATCTGGAAATTTCTGCTTTGTTGCCCCTTCTAGTACTGCTGCTACTAATGTCCATCCATGTGTTGTATACAAAAACTTAGTGCCTAAAAGCATCATAGAACTTATTATTTTATTGAAATATCACATCAAACCATCTATATATATGACAAAAGGTTTAATTGAATAAAATCATTCCAACTACAAAATGTCTAAAATGGAATGCAAAATCACAAATATAAACGTTTTATCAACATGTATTACCTCATTTGAAAGAATATGGTGCACAGGTTGGTCAAGAACCAAGAACCTGTTCTTAATGGTAATGCTTACCTGGCTTGTGAACAAGTGGATCATTTTTAAAAATATCCAGAGATTTCTCAACAGATGCATAGTGTTTCCTGATAAAATACTCTTTCTGCTCAAACTCCTTGGTCAGTTTCAAGTTCTTGAATGGATTAGCACGGCTGACCTTTGATTTTTCTGTGACTTCAGGATAAGGCCCTTCATTATCATTTTTCAAAGTCTTTCCTTCTAAATTTTTTGTTCCATCTTTTTGCATGTACTTTTTGTCATAATGGCGAATACCCCCAAGATGGGACACCAGCTGTCGTGTTGTGACAGTGACCTGTCAAAGGGAAAGAAAACAAAAAAAGCAAGGTTTAAAAACAATCTATGTACCATCTCACCCGAATGCACATTTATGTGGTAATTTTTCATTGCAGGAGATGTATGTAAAAGTAGCAGCATTTTTACAGGTTTGATATATATAACAAAATTAAGCATTAACTTTTGCCTTACTTTTCTTTTTCTTTTTTCTTTTTTTTTTTTTCGTTCTTTAATTTTGTTGAGCATAACAGCATATAACATTATAAAACAATACCTTTTCTCCATTAACTTCTTTCTCTGGAAATTGGGGCACATATTCTTGTACAGGTTTGTCCAGATCAAGTATATTATTCTCCACTGCCTTAGCAACAGCTGCCATGGTGAGGGATTTGCTAATACTAGCAATACGCATTACTGAGTCAGGTGTGCATGGTACTCGATTCTCTACATCAGCAAATCCAAAACCTACACAGAGAAAGCTGAAGCAGTCTAAGTGGCCAGCTTTTTGTTCATTTGTTGATTCATATCTTATTTCTTTCTTCTTTACTGTGATTGTATGAGCAATAAGCCAAAATACTACATTTGATTTGCTAATTTAACAGTTTTAGGTAATTTCTTTAAAGAGAAAAATAGAGCAGTTTCTTTTAATGGGTTATCTCCATCCTTCAGTCCTAATTCTTTATACTTCAACTTCAAATAGATTAATAATGTATAAATCTTTACATGGCACTCACCATCAGACATCACAATTTTTCCATTAACGCTGACAGCCATTACTAGTCCTGGTGATCCGGATTCATCCTAACAAGAAAGATATAAATTTGAAAAAAATAGAATGCATCAAACATTAACATTGTCAGTGCCACCTGAAACTCAAGCAAATACATTTGTCATGTGTTATGATAAGCAATACCAAACTTAAACCAGTTTTTCAAAACGACATTCAAAAAGATATTTGTTTAATTTTTTAACCTATTACCTGCTTTGTTATATTAAGTTGATCAGATTTATTTTGTCATCACTTTACTGTGTTCTAGTGGAGATGAAACAAAATTTTTCTGGGCAGTCTTTGTCATATATGCCACAATAAAATCATAATAAATGTGGATACACTTCAACGACCTAAAAAACAAAATCTAGCAAGAAGAAATTTTACAATGATGCAGCTTTGATTATAACTACCTTTACTCTTTGACAAAGATCTTTTGCCTGCTTAACAGCTTCCTCCAAGGAAATGTGTTGCCTTTGGTCATACCTGCTTGCACTGGAATTAGTACTGCTAGCTATCTTCAAGCCATTTTGATAGTTCTTTATTTCTCCGTCTATTTCTTTGCCTTCCTCTCTTACATCTTCTTCACAAAATGATTCTTTGGTCCGCTTTGCGACATGAAATAAAACTACTCCAAAAACAGTCATGAGAAAAATACTCAGGTTAGATACTGCTTTATTTTTCTCGCATCCTGCTGTATCAGTGTGCGTGCGTTCAAAATGACTATGTACGTCCTTAACGTATGATCGCCAGGAAGTCTTTCTTCTGGAAAAGACGTATCCATCATTTTGGGAGACGACTTTTGTACTGGCAAGCTTCCGATCACGAACTAATATCCCTCCGTGCTTCCGATGAAATAAAGAATTTGACAAATCCAAAGTATTTGTTAGTGTCGATGACGACAAATGTCTAGGTTTCTTTGTGTCACAGCTATACCTACAGACGATACCTCTTGTGCCATCGCTGTCACTACCTATGCTTGTTTTATGAGGACGACACACAATTTTACTAAGCTTTGACCGCCATAAGTTCTTCAGCTCTGAAGTGAGCAACAAGGTCCACATCGTCGTTAGCCTTTCTGTTCGCTTGCCTATGGCGATTCGGAACTGAAACAAGTCAGCTCAATGCTCTTTGATAATGGTCAAGTTTATGCAAATTGAGAAATCTAAATCATGACATTACAAACCATCGTGCACACGTTCGATTATTGTTTTGAAATAAAGCATGAAAACTATATATTTCAAGTAAACAGTTTCGAGATAACCACGTCTAATATCGCCATGACATAACTGAGTCTGTATGGTGTGAGCTTACCGAGTCTACTTCCCACCATTCAAAGCATCATGGCGGTCGTCATCGAGTCTGCAGAGTAGGGTTCAAAATAATTCTATATTATTCCCTTTGTTTAATATCAAACCTGCGTGTTAAATAGTTGGCCTTATAAAATTCCCATTTATACTTTTATAAAAGTTAGTTTACCATGTTAGTTTATTAACTGTTTTGTGTGAAGTCAGTGGCATGTTAATATTGTGTGAGATATTACTTTTACAGACCAAGCGCAATTTTTAGTCTGTATTTTTGTTGCTTTCATTTTACAGCGTCGTGCGTTTGATTGAACAGTACTTGAAAGAGAATAATCTCCATCGCACATTGACAGTGCTTCAGGTAAACCACAAAACTAGATGTTAAATAAACGAGAATTAGTTATACATAGTTATGCATTAAAGCTATCGACCAGACAGCGTGTGACAGGTTTTCTGTTTTCACAATAAGCAAAACGTAACCATTGACAGAATTTTCAGCATGATATTGGCATATATTTTTGGTCGATTTCATGTTGATGCATGTTTTTAAATTGGTATACATTTGCCATACGATTTTGTTTGTTTTGGGGGTTTTTTTAAGCCTGCTCGGTATCACAATTTATTGCAAAACTTTCATTTCAACCAGGCATTAAGATGCCATTTTTTAAAACAGTAAAATCTGCCATGTGTGGATATTCTCAGCAATGGACATCTCCCATGCCCAGACACTTGTTTTGCACAACCTTTGATTGAAAGACATAAGCTTAATGTGGACGCAGATTTTCGGGACAAAATTAGTCAACCTTACCTGTCATGAGTAGACAGTTTTGCATTAGTTTCATGACAGTGTCAGCCATTTTAAAATACGGTAGTCCAACAGCTTAGCGGCACATGTTTTTGTCATATTTCATACACATTCAGGGCTTCTGCTAAGGCTAAATTCTTTGGGGTCCCAGGGACCCCTTCTTCAGATTTTTAAGGGGTCCCTGTTCTTCGCCCAAATTTGAAGGGGACCCCATTGACGAAAATTGAAGGGGTCCTCCGAACTTTTAATGCGTACTGTACGCAATTTTTTGCGTAAGCAGAAGCCCTGACATTACAATTTCTCAAAAGTGTACATTTGCAGTGGCATCCTCTTAACAAAACAAAGGAAAAAACATGTTCATTTTATTAAGTTATAGATCTTCGCAAATTGGAAAACTTCTAATATTTCAGCAATATATCAGTTATAATTTTCCTTATTAAGCCAAATGCCATTTCACAAGAAATGGAAATTTAAGTCACAGCTAACTTGAAGAAAAGAAATTTCTTTTATGATAATCAAAATGTGTGCAGCACAATCCCTATACCTGCTAGCTAGTGGACACATGATACTGTTTGCTTTTACCCCTCCCTTCCCTCGCGAAATCTTAGCTTGTGTTGACATACAGAAACCTTAGGTTTATTTCTTAATTTATTTTGTTTTTAATTTTACTGCCTTTCATTCTTTGTCCCTATTCGGCCCCAAAATTGCTGCTCTAGTGCATCCTTAGAATATAGCAAAAACTGTATGGAATAGTTTTGCAACCATAACTTTCATAACTACATTTTTTAGAGAATCTATTCTGCTCCTGACTTTAAAAAATATAGAAATCTCCAACAAAAGAACATTTTTATTATAGGGACAGTTTTGGGGTGTCCTCACATTGGAGGTTTTGCTGTAGTAACATTAGTCTGCTATATTACACTTTGCTATTAGACCTTATTCTTTCCTTAAATGTTGTGACAATTCTGACAAATTGCAAATTAATTTAATGGATGTTGTGTATACATGTTTTTAAGCTCTTGAGCTTTTGTTGTTAAACCATCTTCTAAACCAATGATCTTTTTGTGCAGGAAGAGAGTTCTATATCCTTGAATACAGTTGACTCAGTTGAAAGTTTCACAGCTGATATAACGGCTGGTCACTGGGATACAGTTTTGCAGGCAATACAAACACTTAAGCTTCCTGACAACAAACTGATAGATCTTTATGAACAAGTGAGTACAAAATGTTTACAAAATCTAGATTTTTGTTAAATGTATTCTTCCTTTTGACACTCCTTCATGCTTTTGTGCTTATGTCTGTCTACCCTTTTGCTGTTTCTTTGATCTTTTTTTGTCCAGTTTGTGTCTTTTTGTTTGTTTGCACATTTATAATTGATCTGAGTCAAGATTCTTGCTTATTCATTTCTTCAGAGAGCTTAGTCCTTAGATGGGATTCAATACTTATACAATAACAATACCATGATTGCAAACATTTTTTATGGTGTGGTGGTGTAAACAAAACAAAAGAAAATGCAGTTAGCACCGTTTGCTCTAAAACAAGTTGTCTGTTGTTGCAGATTGTCCTGGAGTTGATTGAGCTGCGAGAACTGGGTGCTGCCCGGTCTTTGCTGAGACAGACTGACCCTATGATTATGTTGAAACACAACCAGCCAGATCGTTACATTCATCTAGAGAATATGTTGGCTCGGTCTTACTTTGATCCCAGAGAGGTCAGTTGTATGTGCATTAAAGTGCCTACCCAAGTGCATGAGGAGTAGATTTTGAAAAGTTTATGAAAAAACATAATTGCAGTATCCAGCAGCCATTGCTCATAGTTAATGCAACATATCAGGTTGCAGTGTTTTTACCATTTGCCTAAAAGACTTCAAAGATTTTCTAATTTTCTTATTATTTTAATTAAGAAAACAGTTTTCAAATCTAAAATAAGTCCTTGACAGTTATCAATATTTTATCCAGTGGACTGCACTACAACATTTTCATGGTTGTTTTTTAAGATGATATTGTTATTGCATAAATTTCCTACCTCCAGATAAATATACCTTTATTGTAAATCACAGGCTTATGTCGATGGACAAACAAAAGAGAAGCGACGTCAAGCCATTGCACAAGCTTTGGCAGGGGAGGTGAATGTAGTGCCACCATCTCGTTTGCTGGCCCTACTGGGTCAAGCCCTTAAATGGCAACAACATCAAGGACTGCTACCTCCAGGTCACAGATTTTTTACATTGTTGATGCAGTAGTATTAGTTGTGGACATTTACAAATAATTAAATGTCCAGTCAATGTGTTTTATGTTTCCTTTTTCAGTTTTTTTAATCACAATGACTTGACCTTCATCAAAATGCCATTGCTAAATGACTGTAATAGTGTAACATTTTCATTTTATTAAATTTTTTTTTCATCATACAGAATGAGAATGTGGACAAAATGTTAAATTAAGACACTCAACATCACTGTTGTGTTAATGGCATCTTTGCTGTTGTTGCAGTTGTTAGTACAAGTAATTAAATTCTATAATACCTTTCTTTGCATCATACTTCTTACGACCATTTCACTGATGAATACTTATGCATCCTACTTGCTCATTTGCATTTTACCATGAAAAAGTATATGGATTTCTTGGTTGTTCTCTAGTTGTGTGCAGCAGTGCACATTCTCATGTTTTATGCGTGGAAGGTATTTCAGTGGATGTGCTTATTCACATTTTCTTGAAACATTGATTGAAACATTCATCAAAACAATTTTATGACAGGTACAACAATTGATGTGTTTCGTGGAAAAGCAGCAGTGAAAGAACAGGAGGAAGAGAAATACCCAACACAACTCGGCAAAACGATCAAGGTGAGTGAATAAGTAAATAAAATTGAGGTTCACAAGTAAGAGATGTTGGATTGTTCATTTTATTTGGTAACTTTTAGACTGACATATAGATGACAGATATGCAGTATGTACACATTTCATAGTTGTCACTGTTCTTCCTTTGGCATGTAGGCTGCCGTGGTAAGAGAAGAAAGGGGAGGGCAATCTGGACTTTTTTTCTCCTTTCTATGCAGATGTTTCCAGTAAGTCCCTTCTGGTGTCCATTTTACTTCACCAGGGGTTTCTAGACCAACCTTTTTTTCTCTCCACACTTTACAGTGCCCCGCTTGTTAAGAAATATTCTTAGTTCATACCAAAATGGTTCAAAAGGATGGATGCAGGAGATCCCATACCTAAGCAGCAATAGAGTCAGTGATTTATGACTGGTTTGTTGTGTGAAGGAAGGTGAAATGTAATCAGTTTATTTTAGAGTATAAGAAAGGTGAAGTCCAGTGTTCTCTTTTCTGTTTTTTACCTTCCCTGCTGTGTCAGATTCCCTTTTGCTGGACAGAGCCTCAGTCCTGCAACCTTTTGCTCCAAATCAAATGTACTAACCACCAGACTAAGGACATCAACCACCAGATTTCTTATAGATATGCTAATTGCATATACTGGAGCATCTTGCTGCATATCTTTCAGCTCAACAATTTTGCATGTTGTGTGCATCTATGCATGTCTGTGTGTTTCTTTGGTTTTTTTTTTTTTTTCTGTGAAGTGCCATGAGCCGCCCATAGGACTAGGATATGGTGCTAGATAAGTTCACTGTAGTATTATTATTATTAGATACCTAAATACAGTGGTACCTCGACATACGAGTTTAATTCGTTCCGTAACCTTGCTCGTATGTCAAATTGCTCGTATCTCAAAGCAATTTTCTCCATTGAAATTCATTGAAATGCCATTAATCCGTTCCAGCTCCCAAAACACCACCTCAGTCGTTTTTGTTAAGTGTTTTTGAATAAGAAAAAGTGTATTTACAAGAAGAAACATTTATTTATCAATAACAAATACATATTCTATAAAAACATATTAAATTCTTCGTTTGTGGA
>SRHC01001952.1:471414-485047 GCA_004794325.1 Pomacea maculata
GATTTCTTGGTTGTTCTGTAGTTGTGTGCAGCAGTGCACATTCTCATGTTTTATGCGTGGAAGGTATTTCAATGGATATGTTTATTCACATTTTCTTGAAACATTGATTGAAACACTCATCAAAACAATCTTATGACAGGTACAACAATTGACGTGTTTCGTGGAAAAGCAGCAGTGAAAGAACAGGAGGAAGAGAAATACCCAACACAACTCAGCAAAACGATCAAGGTGAGTGAATAAGTAAATAAAATTGAGGTTCACAAGTAAGAGATGTTGGATTGTTCTTTTTATTTGGTAACTTTTAGGCTGACATGTAGATGACAGATATGCAGTATGTACACATTTCATAGTTGTCACTGTTCTTCCTTTGGCATGTAGGCTGCTGTGGTAAGGGAAGAAAGGGGAGGGCAGTCTGGACTTTTTTCCTCCTTTCTATGCAGATGTTTCCAGTAAGTCCCTTCTGGTGTCCTTCATTTTACTTCACCGGGGGTTTCTAGACCAACCTTTTTTTCTCTGCGCATTTTACAGTGCCCCGCTTGTTAAGAAATATTCTTAGTTCATACCAAAATGGTTCAAAATGATGGAAGCAGGAGGAGATCCCATACCTAAGCAGCAATAGAGTCAGTGATTTATGATTGGTTTGTTGTGTGAAGGAAGGTGAAATGTAATCAGTTTATTTTAGAGTATAAGAAAGGGGAAGTCCAGTGTTCTCTTTTCTGTTTTTTACCTTCCCTGCTGTGTCAAATTCCCTTTTTGCTGGACAGAGCCTCGGTCCTGCAACCTTTTGCTCCAAATCAAGTGTATTAACCACCAGGCTAAGGACATCAACCACCAGATTTCTTATAGATATGCTAATTGCACACACTGGAGCATCTTCTTGCTGCATATCTTTCATCTCAACAATTTTGCATGTTGTGTGCATCTATATATGTCTATGTGTTTCTTTTTTCTTTTTTTCTTTCTTTCTGTGAAGTGCCATGAGTCTGCCTATAGGACTAGGATATGGTGCTAGATAAGCTCACTGTAGTATTATTATTATTAGATACCTAAATATATTAAATGTATTTCTGTGTCAGTCTCATCACTTCTTGCTGTTCATATAGAAATTGAACAATGAAAATCATGATTTTATTTCTGAGAACTTTGCTTTAAAATGTTTGTAATCTGATACTGGTGAGAAAATTAGACCAACCACAAAGAACTGCATTTTATTGACAAGCCTTTTACTGTCTTTATTTTTTTTATTTTTATTTTTTTCCATATAAATTTCTGTCTGGGATAGGGTAGATCATTATGCTGTCGCAATGTTATTTGAATTGTGTTGTGTATACAGTTCCAAGCTAACATAATTTGTCATTTCTGTAGAATGTTTATAGTTTTTCTTGGTTTTATGGTCTCCAGTTTGGTCAGAAAGCTCATGTGGAGTGTGCTCAGTTTTCACCTGATGGTCAGTACCTTGTGACAGGTTCCATTGATGGTTTTATAGAGGTTTGGAATTTCACTACAGGCAAAATCAGAAAGGATCTTCGTTACCAAGCACAGGTAGGAAATGTAATAAGAGATTTTGAGGCTGGTTTTTTTTCTTTCTATTTATAATAAAGTTGTGCTTATCTTATTATGGCTAACTTTGTAAAACACCTACTTCCTGAAAAGGCAGCTCCTGCAGAAGATTGTATTTGTAAGTTACTCAGAATTACCGTTTTAATACCAACTGTAAGTTTTCTTATGTGCAAGAACAGACTTATTTTGCTGAATTGTATGTTCCATTAAAAGAAAATAATGCCTTTCTATAACATTAACTTGTTTATGATTTGTTTATTCAGGATAATTTCATGATGATGGATGATGCAGTATTGTGTCTGGCCTTCAGCCGCGACTCTGAGATGCTGGCATCAGGTTCACAAGATGGTAAAATTAAGGTATGACTGCTTGACCTTGTCTTAGTTTTGACTGCAACTAACCAGCCTGAGGTGGACATTGCAGATACTGAAGCTTCTTATGCTCTTGTTTTGCAGAGAATCATACTTCCTTTAATTTGGCTAATATTGCTGTTACTCCCCAACTGAGATGTTTAATTAAACAGGAGTGTTGTCACTGAGTTTTATGCACTGTCTGTCGCATGTCAGGGATTGTTTACCTGCCTTTTTACCTGTTTACAGGACAACACCCTCTCCCTTTCACCTCCCCTTTCTTTTTTCAACTTTCTCTTCCCGCTCGCCCAATCCTTGGTGCATTTTTCTGCCACTTTTGGACAGTCGTCCTTGAGCAAGGGGCAGTGCAGGATGGTGTCAGACTGTGGGCAGCTGGCGCCCTTTTCGCTCCTTGTTGATCTTGTCACCAGCCGTTTGGGCTCGCCGTCTCCATCTCCATTTCCAAGTATACCCCCACCTCTATGTCAACATCTCCATCTATCCACCCGTTTACCCTGCACCCTCATCACCCCGTCATTGCATGGATACGTGACCCTGCGTGCTCCTGGGTGCAGCCAAGCTTTCCTCCATAGCTACGAGGGTGCGAACCTGTGAGCAGATGCCCACGTGACCAAAAGGCTCCTCTGGTGTCATACCTGCAGAGGGTGTCCCCTTGCATCACCCCTTCAGTTTAGTGTTTATTTGCGGGGAGGTATGCGGGGCAGTTTTGTGTGTGTGTGTGTGTATGTGTATGTAGGATATTTTATTGGTATTATTTAGTGTGTGTAATTAATTTGCTGTTCATTTTGTTTTTGTTGGTGTTGTGTGGCCTGCATTCAGCTGTGGTTCAACTGGAACGTTGTGTACCATCTCTGGCTGAGCGAGTGGTTGTGTGTTTGTGCCAGCTGATTGAGCGGTTGGGATGGTTACGTGACAATATCATATCAGCCTTGTAGCACAGACTCTGGTAGGCTGTGCTTGAGGCCCACTAGCCACCATATTTAAACTGATAAGGTGATACTGTCTCAGTAGTTGGAATGCCATCCACTGTATTTTTTTTTTTGGGGGGGGGGTGTCTTTTTTTGTGCACTGCCAATATTGCATGCTTTTTTTTTCTTTTCTTTTTGAAACTTGTAGTTCTTGCCCTGTTTTGATTTCATAACTGAGGACTGTTGCAAGTGGTAAAATGACTGCATGATGAATTCAGCAAAGTCGATCTGGTAGTTTTAGATTAATGATTTGCAGTTATAAAGTGCTGATTCCCCTGAAAGCAGTTGTGTAAAGCAGCACCTCTTATTTAACAATCACAAAGCCAGACTTGCAGACCTGTCAACTCCATTTAATAATTATTATTTAAAAAAGCCATAACACCTAGATAAAAATTTAAAACTTAAATTAAGGATCACTGTCACTGTTCTTACCTTTATTTTCTTGAAATTTAAGCTCATTTGAAAAATCAACACTGTGCATCCTACATGAAGTTGGTTTTAATAGTATTTGTTAGTTATCAACCCGACATGTCTATTTTTCCCATTTTCATCTGCCTCTGCTTGTATATCAGTTAAGAGCCAAAAGAATGTAAGAGGTGTGCACTATTCCCAGGGTAGTAAGTTCAGTGGGCCTTGTAGTCCTGGCATAGCTATGAAAGAACATCTACTGAAACATATTCTAGATTTTTACAACAGTCAGTGCTGTAGTCTTCAAAACATGCATTGAGTGTTTTCTACTATGTCTTCAATGTATTGCATGAAACTGCAGTGTTAGGTACTTTTACTTCAGTCTCACAAATGCTCTAAAAAATTTGATGAATTGCCTGATCATCGTTTTTGCATATTGTTAGTTAGTTAGTTACTGCCCGTTATGCCAGTCGGCACGTAGGGCAGCGACTTTTGCATATTGATACATGATCATTTGCTTCAGCAATAGAAATTTCCACATTAAGGGTCAGAATATCATCAAAGTTGGCATTTGTTGTCAGAAAGATGTGTTGATATTTTCTTTATCATTAGAGTAAGTTTTCATTAAATTTTTGAAGGCTTTTTATGCATTAAATTTCTGTGGGTCTTCATGTTTTGAAGGCTGTTCAGAATTTTAACAGCATGGAATTTTGGTTCAAATATTTCATAAATCTTGCTGCTTTCAGGAATTAAGTTAGTGAAGAAATGGTTAACTTTAAGAACTCAATAGTTCCCTCTCGTGTGAGATTAATTATAATTGAGTTGATAAAAGAATTAAAATTGTCATCACCTTTCTCTGACACATCACCATTGTTCTGCCTGTCATCAGGATAGAGTCTAAAGTCACCATGATTTACCTTGATTTTTCACTTATGATATCTGGTTACAAAGGGAACATGCAGAATTCTTTACAATTCATTTACAAGGAAAGTTACTTAGATTGTTGTGTGTGTTATATTCTTTTTATTTGCTTGTTTTTAATTTAGAAGTGCTTTAATTTTTCAGGTGTGGAAGATTACAACAGGTCAGTGTTTGAGAAAGTTTGAGAAAGCACATCTCAAGGGTGTTACATGTGTTTCCTTTGCCAAAGACAACAGCCAGCTTCTTAGTGCATCCTTTGACATGACTATACGGTTGGTAAATGAAATGTTCAAAATACATATTTGAAGTGCTTGTGCTTGTAGATGATCATTTAAAATTACAGCATGGTTGTGTATATGTGAGAATGCATGTTTATGATAATTTAACATCACAGCGTGGTTGTACATGAGAATGCTTAATCATTTATACCTTACATGCAAAAAATAAAGAAAAAAGTGTTATTATATTTTCTATGTGTGCTTTATGTCATTTTAGGAGCTCATGTTGTAACCATACCGAATGTACACTAGAGTCTTAGTTAATCGGCACCCATGGGGATTGGCAGAAGCAAGATAAATGTAGAAATTGATTTTATTTTAAGTTTTGTTTATAGTATTATCTTTCACTTTCACCTTCTTCACAAACTCCAGAAAGTACAGAACTCTGCTGCACGTTTGGTGCTTAGAGCTAGGAAACAGGACCACGCCACCCCTCTCCTTCGTTTTCTACACTGGCTTCCCATCCGTTCTCACATCTAGTCCAAACTGTCTCTGTTGTGTTTTAATTTCTTTTTTGGCACCTGCCCTGATTATTTCTTGAAATGCTCTTCCCTTACGTCCCAGATAGACAACTCCGCTCCTCATCTGATGATCTTCTCCTTACTCTTCCTGTCACCAAAACAACAACATATGGTCACAGGATTTGTAGTTTTTTGTGCAGCGAAACAATGGAACTCTCTCTCATTCCATATCCGCCACCTACCCACTCTTGAATCCTTTAAATGTCCACTGAAAATGCTCCTCTTCCGTAAACATTATTCCTAACAATCTTTCCCATAATGCTAGTCCTTTTTCACACCCTTCCTTTTCAAATATCATGTTACTCTCAGCTCTTGTTCTTGTTATTTGGTTTCTCTTTGTGCTTTCTGTATTTGATTTTATTCCTCGTTAGTGCTGTTGTTTATTCTTTTATAGTTCATGTGTTATTTGTTTTCCTGTCCCCTGTATGCTGTTTGTTTGACGTCACACTGGCAGTTTTTTGTTCTTGTTCTTAAGCGCTAAGACCATGCTCGTTAGGAATGTAAGTATACGCTTGAAAAATTTTGCTTTTATTATTTATTATTATTTTCTTTTGCTGGTCACATAAATGTGCCATTGCTTGAGTTTTGGTTAATGGAGAGTCTGTTTTATACTTATAGCATTTTCTTATTTGTGTGTGTTGTCTTTTGAAGCATTCATGGATTGAAGTCTGGCAAACAGCTAAAAGAGTTCAGAGGTCACACATCATTTGTAAATCATGCAGTCTTCAATCAGGATGGTCATCAAGTTATCAGGTATTTATCTTCTGTCTACTATTTCTTTTGCTGCTGCATAAATATGTTTAGCATTTAAGATGCAGTACATTTCCCTTCTGGTGGTAAGTAACTTGTTTGGAGTTGGTTTTTTTTTTTTTTTAATTTTAAAAAAACTGTGTGACTTTCATCAAAACACACCTCACATGCATTAAGACTTTTACATTCAGCATAATTGTATTGCTCTGTCAGCATATGGTAATTTATCATAAAATGGTCACGTTGCACTAAATATGTAGAAAAAGGTGCATGACAAAGTATATTTGTATGCGTATTCCTGTCTCCTCTCTTCTTCCTGATTGACTCTATATTTTTTTTTCTACAAGATCCATCAGTCTTTTATATTTTTATTTTTCTAACTGTCCCAGTGCCAGCTCAGATGGTACAATCAAAGTTTGGTCAGTAAAGAATTCTGAGTGTGTCAACACATTCAAGTCTCTTGGAGGAACTGTTGGTACAGACATAACTGTTCACAGTGTTCATCCAATGCCCAAGAATGCAGAGCAGTTTGTCGTCTGCAACAGATCCAACACAGTAGTCATCATGAACTTTCAGGGCCAGGTGAGGTTTATGAATGGTTTGTTATCATGTCCTGTATTCTGCCTTATCTACTTTTTAACTATAAAATGGATTTTTTTTTTTAAGTGTACATAAAAATAATTTTGTATGTGAATGTTTACAAAACAATCTCAGTCTTTGAAGTCTACATGTTGCTTCAGAGGTTATTCTAGACTACGGCCTTGTGAGATTCCTGCAAAATTTTGCTGAGAGTTGCAAAGTTTCAGTTAGTGTGACCATGCTTCCTTAAAAATACTGTAGCTTGCACACATTTGAACATGGGGTGTAACATTTACTAAATAATTGTTGAGATTTTTTGTACTTATCTGACCATCTGGAATGATCAATCTGACCAATTGTTATCCACCTAACTAGCTCCAAATTTAGGACCAAAAAATACATATAGTTTAGACTTTCTGTTGCATATCAAGCATCAGAAAAATCAGTTTCAAAAATTATTTTGATGGACCTCTTGTTTTATTGTAAAGGGCCTTTTTCCCATTGAGAGGACCCCTGGGTCTCTCTTTTTTTAAAATCCTAGAATAGCCTCTGCTGTTTTATCTTTATCTTCAGGTGGATTACAGCCACGTAGATAAAGCAACTTAAAGTATTGACCCATTTTAGACTAATATAGTAAGAATGATTACAAATTTAAAAGTAGTTGCTACATCAACATGTCATTTAACATCCTATGTAAAACTCCATCCTTTCAGATTGTGAGGAGTTTCTCCAGTGGTAAACGTGAGGGTGGAGATTTTGTATGTGCAACTTTGTCGCCACGTGGGGAGTGGATCTACTGTGTTGGGGAGGACTATGTTCTGTATTGCTTCAGTGTTGCTACAGGAAAGCTGGAAAGAACACTGACAGTAAGAGTCTCAGTCACTGTAGTCCTTTCTTTATTTTTCTTTAGTTTGTCCATTGAAAGGACAGAAGCTGTGGTTGTAATGGACAACTTAGCTGGTTGAACAGCAAATGCATGTTATTGGATTAAAAAGTAAATCTGCCTTCCTTAGGGAGAATCCTTTTTTTGTAAATATACATATAGAGAGAGATTGGCTAAACAAACCGTAAAGTTTGCTGCATTCTAAATTTCAGACTTGAGTTAGGGATGATGATTGGATTACACTCTTCTGATTTTGGCTTTAATGAGCTTGCAACTGGCACTGAGTTCGTTTCGCTTAACTGTACCTTATGCCAAATTTTCCTCTCTTTTTTTTTCTAATGCTGGTATAATCACAGGGAGGAACCTGACATTTGACTGAACATGAGGCAGCCTTTGTAAAATTTCTGACTTTATATCTTTCTATAGGTTCATGAAAAAGATGTGATTGGAATCTGTCATCATCCTCACCAGAACCTGATTGGGACATACTCAGAAGATGGCATGCTGAAGCTCTGGAAGCCATAATTTATCAGTCTGTGGTTTTACTACTTTTATCACGGCAGTTGATTGTATCCTATGCTGCTTTAATTATAAAAACTTTGGGGTTTTTGTTTTTTTTTTAACCCAGAGACTTGAATTTCTTTCATGATAAAAGTTACCAGATTACATACTTTTTATTAAATAAAATACACTTTGATTGTCCTTAGTTTTTCTGGAATTTATGTTTGTGAGCATATGCAGGTGGTGGCAGATGTAATTGTTAATATCACACATTCACATTACATTCCCACAAGTTAGGCTGATAATACATTTTTTAGCTGTGAACATGCACACATTGTGTGGACAGAAAGCAGTCTCTGTACGTGAAAAAGTATTGATTTGCTCTATACTGTTCTGTTTGTGTTTTTGGTTGTTTCTTGTTTCGGTGTGGGTGGGGGGTAGTGTTTTGATCCCACAAATAGAAATACAAATAAATCATGAAGACAAATGCATACCCTATACACAAAAAGAAATAGTACTAAAAGTAATGCTATGTTTATTCAAAGGAAATGAACATTCCTGAAAAATTGTCCAGAGCAAAATTTAAATATAGATGATAATGTACAGTGTACATACCAGTGGCGTACGAACCAGGGGAAGTGGGGAGGCAACCATGAGAGGTCAAGAATGTAAACGTTCACTATCAACATGGAGTTTGCGTCACCCCTACCCCAAAAGCCAAGCATCTTCCACTGCATTCAGCTGAGACACTGGAATGTATTGTTGACCAGGAAGCTAATACACACAGATACTTTAAACACAAGTCCGGAAACTTGGTCAACCCGTGAACAGCACAAATAACAGCATTGAGAACTTGCCGATATTCCATCTCTTTTTTCCACAGTGCTACAAATGAATCCAGAGCATCAAGTTATACAACAAACTATTTGCAATCCAATGGCACACTTGGTGGTGTCGACTGCAGCCTCACAATCCATCCTTCCGAGTCAAAAAATGACTCAGTCGAAGCAAATCACAAAAAAAGATGGGAAAGATGGCAGCTATGCATGAAACTATTCCAAAGATTCCTATCATGGCAGATGATGTTCGTGCATCTCGAGCGCTGGCCTTTTGTCTAATGGCTTTGGCTGTTTGGTGTTTTGGAACTACAAGCCTCTTGGTAGCCATGGCCCAGGCTTGTGAGTGCTGGGGCATGGCTGCAGTAGACAGCGTGCTGAGTTGGTGGTAGTGATCACACCCACAACTGCATAGGGGGAACATGACTGGCACCAGCTTCAGGCTATGTGCCACAGGTGCATGTGAGCTGTTTTCAGACTTATTCAATTGAGGAAAAGCTGTGGTTACTGCCTGACTTGTAGAAGCAAAATACTTTATATTTTCATTTTTGTTTATGGCCGATGTAGTTGTGATGGCATTTTTGAAAGAAGAGATTTGACCAGTAATTATTTTATGGAAAGTAGCTGCAGTTGCAGTGTCTTCCTTTAAACTAGGTTTTACTGTGACCTGTTTCTCTGTCACAGCCTTGAAGGTATCCATAGCAAATGAGTTTACCATGGGTGTTTTCATATTTGACGCTGTGGTTTCTGATGTAACTCTTGTATAAGCTGTCGTGGTTGTCCTCATAGCTGAACTGGTAGTTATTTGGATCTTGACATCGGTGGAGAGAGGAGAGTCTTTGACTGTGAAGTTATTGCCGAGCAAAGATCTGTTCCACGTTTTACTGTCAGATGAAACCGTAGTGGGAATGTTAACTGCGAAGTGTGTAGTTATCTCCCTAGCGGGAGATTCCCTAGCAGTGGTGTCAGCTAAACCTTTAAACATAAATTGCTCTTTAGTAGACATAAAGGTTTGGACATCTTTTGTTGAGGAGGCTGTACTTTTGCCACTCTCCTCTGGAGAAATCGCAGTATTGTCATTTTTAGAAGAAATTCCCATGCTGTCTATAGAAAAAGATGTAACCTTCGCTTCATAAAAGGGAACCTCTGGATTTTTAGTTTTTTCGTTTGGTTTAGTTTCTGGCGAGTAGGCTGTGCTTGAAATAAAATTAAAGACAAAGCTAGCGCTGTGGTAGGTCAGATCTGCTCTTACACCGGGTTCAACGGTCGGCATCTTTGTGATAGAGTGGAGCTTCGGGCTTGTTGAATAGGTCGTCGTGGTGGGAAGAGGTGCTGGATATGGCGGTCGTGGTTCCGGCCTGGGCCCTGGATAGAGAGCAGGGTCTTGTATTCGCGCAATGAGAATGCTGCCAGGCGTTACGTCACCCTCACCCGATATCGGCGCCATAGTGTTAACGTCACTTGCGTGCTCAACGACTGGGGGAGCACCATCAGCTGGGGTGAGTTTCTCATCATGCTGTGGAGACCCGATATCATTTGATGGCCTTTTGTTGTCCTGCATAGGCAGATCTGATAAAAGAAAACACACAATTTGATTTGTAAGACAAAACTATTTTTACTATACTAGTAGATGTTTTGTTTGACTCTTTAAGCTATTTTTTCCTGTTGGCTTACGTGAGTTTCCCTCTCTTTCTGGGCGGTCTGGTCGCTGTGGTTCAGATCTCGTCTCGGGCACGCTGTTCTTCCTCTGCATGTGGCATCTTTTTTAGGGGGCTGGGTGCCTTGCCATGATATAGCCCTATAGTTGCCGCCTCGGCGTAAAACACCAATCCCCCCCCCTCTCTCTCTCTCTTTCTGCCTCTACCCCCACCCCCATCTCAGCCGCTTCACAGTTTACCAAATCCATCTTGCCGTTTTCCCCCTACCTTTGAATAAAAATGTATGTTTGTAATGGAAAAAAAAACACTGAAGGAGTACGACAAAGGATGATAAAAATATTGAATACCAGAGACCTCACCTTGTGCACAGGTGCTGGCGACAAGCACTATCAGGACAATACCGGCCAACTCCCCACATCCCATCTTTCCTTCGAGGAAATACCTGTAAGTCAAGCAGCGTATGATTATTACCTCCGAGAGTGGTTTTACATTGCCACTTGTCAATCTACTTAAATTAGCGTCTCGCCATTCCACCCGACCAGCATTGTTTTTCTACCAATCACTCGCTAGAAGCACCACACTCCACCAACGGGTATTTTTAACTTTGCTGTGATGTTTGTGTTTACTGTTCTCATCTTAAGCACGTTTAAGTGATTTTTAACAAATCCTTTCTATTCGCACCATCCGAATGCTCAAACTCGTGCTGTCATTAACAAAATGGTGATGCTGAGAGCAAAATTACTATGTAAAAAACAACGGTTCTAGGAAGAACTATACACTCCGAATCGACGGCCATCACCACATTTACCTTTACACATCACCTTTATCAGGCGATCTCAGTTTCAGCACAAATTGCACAATAATGGTTTTCAAGGATAGAAAAAGATGGCAAAGATAGAAAAAAATAAATGAAGACGAAAATGCATAGTACCCATGTTTATCGAGGTACACAAGTAGATGGTTTGAAGTACAATGAAGACAGAAAAAAGAAGACAGAGACAGAAGGAGTCAGAGAGAGAAACAAATGAGAGAGATATACACCGAGAAAATGTTGGTATCAAGATTACACAGACTTCAAAATAGTGTAAATAGGACTGAAAATCGAAGAGGCGTACGTCTTACCTTTGCGACTTCTCAAGCGTGAACGCAACCTTCTTACAGGAAAATATCCAGTGATCTTGTACCAAAGACTTTGAGATTGGACAACTTTGTATTAGTCAGATTTTGCCAGTCAATATTTCCGATTGTGGCAGTACAAATAAAAACGAGATTGATGCTTTAAAGGCTAACCCGAATGCAACATTGTTTACTATTTACTTACTCGCACTTTCCCGTGTAAGCTTCAGATCTGTTGGTTGATCTTTGTTGAACCTTTTTACCAGCAATCAGTTGGTTTTATCAGCTCGTGCTTTTGTACAGTTGGCACTGGTGTAGGAAGATCTCTTCGTTTTAGTGAAAGTCCAAGACTTGTCTGTACTGTATAAGTGACTGAATAACTGGATAACAATCGCTTTTTGAAATGTTTTGAGCAAATTCTTGAGTGCAGTGTAGGGGCGAAGTCCGCATGGCACCATGGACGTGTATACCTTTTCCACGGTTTGCTTCTACTGTCGAGCGGTCATACGAAGAACCTTCCGTCATCGAGTTCTCGGGTGTACTTTTTTTTCTGTTTGTCTCTACATACATAATTTCCACACGTGCATACAAATAATGGGCGTTAGCCGACGGACATTCAATATCATAATTCAATACTTCCATGTATATTGAAGTAGCAAAGTATGCACATGAAACGTTCAGACAGCAAAAAGAAACTCGTGTTCTTGTTCTAGTGTACATTGCATTAAAATCAATATCCAAATAAAAGGGACTTATTTCTAAAAACTTTTTTCGTCTAACATATTCTAAAGTTGAAATATTAAAAATATATCCTCTGTATCAAACAGTGTCTGAGCTTTATGCTCCTCTGCAGACAATTGTGATGCACGATATACTTATGTACTCTCTCCACACACACACATCAGATAAATCTTCACTGCTCTTTCTTGTTCCCTCCATCTCCCTATCAGTGGTGTATGTTACATACAGAGAAGCAGCTAAATACGTAACGGATACAGGACAAATAACACAGTTTGTTTGCATTTCAAATGCAATTAGACCCTGTTTACATATTCACGCTTCAAAAATCAACAACCCATGGCATTTATTTCTAGTGCAAGTCGACGGAGAGTCAATTGATTTTTGCCTGCAGTCCTGGAGTTTCTTCAACATTGGTATAATCTTACCTGGCACTACCTGGCAAAGGCACGCCTGAGCATGCGGTCTCCTGTTGGGCTGTGATTACTTATGGTTGAATTGTGTGGCTAGACTGCGTGCGTTCTGCGGTATGCGCTTTTCACAAAGTTTTGCTGCAAGTTGTAGAGGTTCTGTCCATTGTGGGTGTGGAAGGATAAAAGTCTAAAGAATAACCTGAACCCAGATCATGTACGGCATCGCACAAATATGAACAATCACTATTGATATAAGGCTATATCACGGCAAAGCAGCCATATGCAAAGAAAGAACAGCGTGCCCGAGACGAGATATGAACCCAGGACAGTCATCGAAGACTGGAGGCTGTATGGTGATGTAAACACCTTACCCATCATTTCTTGTCATTACAACAGTCATCAGAGTAGATAGATGTTCACGGTGCTACAGAATAGTCTCGTTCTGTGTCAAACCTTTGACAATGACAGGTATGTTGGTCATGGCTGCACCACCTGTACATCTCGAGGCCACTTTCCTGGCGTTTTCACACAACGTGGATCCGCTTTCGGAATGTTTGACTGGTCGCGCTTGAGGTCTTTGGCCAGACGATTCAGACTTTTCCCTTTTTGAGTTTGCCTCGGAGCCATATAATTTTAATGCACGAAAGAGTAGTTAGAACTACCTTTTACTCTGGAGTGGTTTGCTACAAGAGGTGACAGTAGTATAATAACGGGTTAACATAAAATTACATCCTCTGCAAAGTACACATAACAATTAAAAATAAGAAAGTGCACTGCGTTACTAAAGGTAACGGATGACGCGGTTAAATGACACGATGCGAACGAGCAGTTGGGCATCAATAAAATTAAAACTCGTGTGAAATCAATAATGGACTAATCAGCATATCAGGCGATTTAAATATCACTTTGCTGAAAAAATGATGTCTGTCAGCCGCGGACCACCCTTGGGAACCACTGCTCTAGAACTCTACCTCGCCCTCAGCTTCTCATGTCAAACAGAGGCGACCTTTTATTTAAAAAAAAAAAAACAAAACCACACTTAATCTCTTGGGCGATGACTCCAAGCAGGTCAGTAACTAGCTTGCACTGGGGGAAAAGCATGTACAATGTAGTGAGTTTGACGGAAAGATAA